>CM038645.1:4012500-4025000 GCA_021554675.1 Leuciscus idus
AGTTGCTCCAATTTTGCAAATGTTATTTCAGCAAAAAAGGGGGAAAAAAAGAAGAAAAAAGCATCTTGTTCACTAACCACCTGCAATTTCTAACACTTGTGGCAGCAGTTATTCATGAAATGATGATAAATTGATATAGAAGAGTGTTACAACCAGGCGTTTCCAAATGTGCAATGCAATCGAGCACACATTCAACATTTTAGAGAGTCAATTCAGTTCAGAGTGGAGGACAATCCTAGTAAAGTAAGCCAGACTGCAATATTGCGTGTAACGCCCAAATTATTGTAAACATAAATCCAAGTGTGCACGAGATCATTTGCAGAGTACACATGTAAGTATAATTCTTGTGGTTCGGATAAGAAAGCGTGTGCTAACTGAGCAATGAGTTATCTACAGTATGCATTCAAATGAAGCCTATTGGTCTGAAAGAGTTTGAAAGAGTTGGCCTAAAAACTGCTGAGAGCTCTGGCACTTACTCAGGGAAATGTTTGGTTTGTCAGCCGATAAAATAGATTACATGCTAGGCTGGAAGTCTGTGATCCTTAGGCAGTCTCTTCAACTGGAACAATGGGAGAGCGTCACAGCTCGGAGACAATTCGTAACAATTTCCCAATCTCCATGTTAAACCACAGCCGATGAGGCTTATTTTCATCTACATTATACTGTTCATCAGCATGATTGATGCATTATTATGTGCATATCTCAGACAGTGTGAGCAAATGGTCTCAAATGGTCCTCAAATGATGAAATGCATTATTTGAGGGTTTTCTGGGTTATCGAGGGTACCGCAGGCCTACTGACGTTGACGAAAGTCTGTTGAAAGCAATAGTCAGATGATTATGAACTATCACTGTTGTGTCATTGATCAATACAGTTTTCACACTTTAAATGGTTAGCCATATGACTATGTTTTAACTTCATTTCTTATGTGTTTTCTGTACAGTTGTGGACTAACAATCTTTTCCCCCACAGTGTTCTCCCTTGTAAACAAAGTGTACACTTAAGTACTTATTATGGAAATAATGTAATTTACAAGAATATACTGAATGCATTGTTTTAGGACACTTAATTGCATAATTAAACAACAGCAATACAATGGAAATCTATTATAGTGTACATTTCTATTAACTTTAGAATACTTTTTCGAGTATAAGTAGGAGATAAGTACATATTTATATAATATTTATATACAATTTCATAACTCTATTGTCTATGTAATATGGTTAAAGTGTACTACTGAATTTCCTGACAAGCATTGATGGTAAACTAGAATATATTAATGCCATTTCTATTTAAAATTGTATGACGTACTAAAAATATGTGTATGTTGAAGTTGCATTAAAAAATAAAAGATTAACATTATTGAATAATACATGACAAAGGATTATTAAAACAATGATTTAATATGAAATATGTAAGTAAAACTAAACATTTAATTTTTACAGTCTTTAAGTACACATAAACTACCTTTTAATTTATTAATATATTTTCAGCAAGTATAATACACTTATATATGATCTAAAGTACCCTAAAGTAACCCAAAAAATGATAACAAATTGCTTAATATTATTTAATATTGCGGAATCAACCTAAATACAGCAACTTATACAAACAAAATTCGTTTTTATGGGTTAAATTAAGTACAAAATACGCTTTTAAGGTAACAATCGCAGGTTACCTCTTTTACAGTGTACTTAAGTGCACTACTTTTATTATATTATTGTGGTATGAACTATTTCAGATAAACCCGCCACTTAATGTCAAATAAAAACAACTGTGGTTGGTTGCTTTATGTCAGTCAGATTTGTCTGCAAAGTGGATCAGGCTTTATGCATTTGTTGTCACTGTTCATGTTCCCTTCAAGCACTGAAACCAAATACAGTCTGTGAAATTTCTTCCAAAGCTCATGAATATTTGAAGAGGCAAGCCTTCTTTACATCATGACTGGTTGCCTGTCGCTAGCATTTCGAGAACACTGTATACGTAAAATTGGATTAGCGCTTGGTTTATTATCTCCGCAGACGTAACATAAAAGGAAATAGATTCCTGAAAGAAAGCAGATGCCACAATAGAATCAACATGTGTCATCAACCATTCAAACTACAATTCAAAACAGCGCTTTATCATGAAAACAAACAGCAGCCCTCGAGTGTCAAAGCGTCAGGATGTCAACCGGGTCTCTATAATTGGCAGGCTCAAAGCGGGGTTGTGATCTAGTGTGGTTCTCTGCCGCTCTCTCTGACAACAGCTGACCCGCTCGGTAATTTCCCTGACGTTTATTTACATACTGGATTAAGTCTGTCAGAACTAAGCCTGCGGGCGTGAGAGACGCGTATCCAGGAGGTGAATGTTTATCTGGTGTCACAGCTTGGAAAATCTCTCCTTTTACTTTTTCTGCCACTGACAGGGCAACTTTAATAACATCTGAGAAGTGCGTAGGTGTGTACGAGTGTGTGTCAATGTGTGTGTCAAGTCCGACGCGGGAAAAGGGCACAGGGCAATGTGACAAGGAGACGTGAGGTTTTAAGGAGATATTTTGTCAAAAGCAGACTTCAGGAGGAGATACAGCGAGGAGTCTTTAAAGGTTCAGACAGAAATGTAGAGAACAGACAGCAAACCAAAGGGAGTTTATGAAAGTGAACTCTCTCCTGCGGCTCTCTTCGTGACTATCAGAATTTACAGCGTCAAAATAAATTTGTCCGTGAGGAAACAAAAAACATCATCATAATTCAGTACAATGGATTGACTGTAAAGTCACGTCCAAAAGAAAAATGAATAGAGTAAATTTAGTTGATCTGTGGTATTGAGATTTATATACACTGTGTACAGCAGAGCATTAATATGTGTGTGTAATGCTCAATATATATATATATACTTCTAAATTATACAAAAAATATAAATAAATAAATAAATAAATAAATAAATAAATACACACATACATATAAAATGTATTATTATTTGTGAGAAGAATTGTTAAAGGAATTATACTCAATTAGTTAATTTATTATTTATTTATTTACCTAGCTACACTGGCCAATGCATGGATGAAAAGTTTAAATAAATAAATAAATACATACATACATACATACATACATACCATTATTACACGAGTCATTATTTTAAACCTTGCAGAAGCACTGGATAATTTAGACAAACATAAACTGCAACAAAATATGCCACACATTCCTTTAAAAAATACAGTGTAAGTCTTACTGTCTCTCTCTTGGGCCGTGAGGTCAGGGAGACGCAGGACATGTCGTCGTGGCAACAGCAGCGTCTGAAAGGGCCAGGTCGCCCAATACGGCACCACCACCAACCAGTGCTCGTTTTCCACTACCACACGCTCCTGTGTGATCAGAGACAACACAGTTCATAAAGTACACACTATATACTGTATCAAGCTACTTAATGCTGTTCAGTTTCCCATTGGCCAAGGATGATGCACGACCTTAGAAATTCTGAATGCTATTGTACAACTTTTTCCCAATCACAAGATTCTGGTAATGAAGCTGTTGAAATGTGGCTTTAAAGCCAACAAAAGTGCTCTATGTCCTCCAAGTATACTTCATTTTTGGGTGAAATATCCCTTTAAAGGTGTGATCTGTGAAGTGACGCCATTTCGGCCATGCATTTAGTTTCTCATGAACACTAATGCTCCCTTTAGTTTCCCAATGAATTAAACAGATTTTTTATTTAAAATATATATTTAGATTTACAAATACTCAGTTCTCCAGTGTGACCGACTTAGAGTCTTCTTTTGTCTGCCTGGGAGCTTTGCACACTTGAATTTTGGCTCATTCGTCTATGCAAATGTGTTCCAACTTCAGCAGATTAGTTGGATGGATTCCGTGGACTGTAATTTCCAGCTCAATCTACAGCAGGGTTCAGGAAACGACTTTGCAGGCAGTGTTTGCGCACAAATGTGCCTCACGAAACGATTTCAGACAGACTTCTGAGGCAGTGTAACGGTTTAATGATCTGCAACAAAATAGAGCGAGTTTTGGTGAAAACTGAACGAATATTTAATTACTACAAAAGTCATTTCTCACTAGAAATGACATCAACTGTGGAAAATGTTGGTCAGAAATGTACTTTTACACACAAACTGACCACCAACTGCAACTTTCAGACGCCATCTTTCTTTTTTAGCTCAACTGCTATAGAATGGAAAGCCCAGGATTGTGGGATATTCAAAGGCAGTGAAGGATTAATCTATGCTGCCTTCAGAAATTGATCAGATGAAGGTCTCAGGAGACAAGAACCTTCCTACCTTGAAATCCAGATGGCCCAGTCTGTTGTGATTGGTTTACTCTGCTCTGATTGGTCAGATGGCCCAGTCTGTTGTGATTGGTCTACTCTGCTCTGATTGGTCAGATGACCAAATCTGTTGTGATTGGTCTACTCTGCCCTGATTGGTCAGATGGCTCAAAGGGGGTCAGGCAGCGCCACGTCTTTAAAATTCGAACACATTATTATCTATGAGTGTACACACACCGGCGGCGCCATTCGGCGTCTGTCCGCGGCGCCTAGCAACGGCTCACGACCTTGTTCAAAATCCTGCCGCGCCACAGAACGCCATTTACATAGTTTTATATAAAATTGACATTATATTTGTCTCAAATCATCATTGATATATACACTGACTTCACCCTGTGGTGCAATATACATTTAGTTTTACATTCATTTACAGAAATCAGCTGTTTGAATGAAAATTGCTGATGTTATCGGATTTTCAGGTGAGATTCTCAATTCATTCAGTTAACGGACACTCTGAGGTAAAGTGTTCAGACTGCAGACTTAGCAACGATTGTATTTAATTGTACAGTACAATCATAACATAGTACAGACATTGTCTTAATTTCCATAAACTGAGAAAGTGCGCGTCCGGTGTGCGATACCTCGAGTTGTACTAGACGCGGCGCTGCGCTTCTTGTCCGGTGTGCGACACCCTTCAGTCTGTTGTGATTGGTCTACTCTGCTCTGATTGGTCAGATGGCTCAGTCTGTTGTGATTGGTCTACTCTGCTCTGATTGGTCAGATGGGTCAGTCTGTTGTGATTGGTCGACTGCACATGTTGGAAACCAAACACCCATTGCTATGGGCCCTATTTTAACGATCTGAAATGCAAGTATCAAGCGCGAAACGCAAGTAACTTTGTGGGCGGGTCTTGGGCGCTGTTGCTATTATATCGGCGGGATAAATGACTCTTGCGCCCGACGCAAATCTAAAATGGGTTGGTTTGAAGTAGCTTCATTATTCATAGGTGTGGTTTGGGCGTAACGTGAAATAAACCAATCAGAGCGACATCTCACATTCCCTTTAAGAGCAGTTGCTCTTGTTCTATAGCGGATTCCTATTATAACGGCGGATTTGCCAGACGCGCGCCAGGAGCGGTTCACAGCCGAGGAGACCGACGTTCTCGTCAGGGCCGTAAAACACAGAGAAGTGACGTTGGGGATGGAGAAACACACCCAAATGAACTTCGGTTAAACAGGCGTATGATCATTTGGGTAAATGTATAAGCTAGATGTATGCTTTTATAATAAACTATCTATCTATCTATCTATCTATCTATCTATCTATCTATCTATCTATCTATCTATCTATCTATCTATCTATCGTAATAATGTATGATTTGCAAAAATGAAAACTGCTGCTTCTGTGTAGATGAGAGAATCAAAGTGTATGTGCGTTGTGCACACGCTACATTGATTATGGCCAAGCATGCGCCCTTAAAATAGCATCTGAATAACATGTGCAACGCGCCACTGACTTTAAACTTTTTTTCGGTTAGTGGCGGAATTGTTTTCTAAACCTGTAAAATAGCATGAGGGAACGTTTGCGCCGGAACACGCCTCCTCTTTGCGCTGAACCGCCCCTGGAGCGCAAGTGTATTTCTTAGTTAACCGACGTGCGTCTGTGGAGGGAAAAGTCCGCTGTGCGCGGGTGCAAAATAGGAAAGATACATGCGTCGCTGTACAAAGTCAATTGCGCTGGGTGCAAGATAGGGCCCTATATTTTTATTTCAGCTCCAGATCTTCCTCAGCACTTGATACACAGTGATACAAACAGTAATGATGGCTACAGTTTTTCCATATCAATTTGAGCGCGAGTCCCCGTCCTTTAGAAGTTCATGAAAAGTGGATTTACTGTCACAGCACATCTTCTCAAAACAGCATATTCTCGACATGTCGACAACAAGAACCAAACTCTTCCAGTCTCAGCTACAAATACAGTGTTTGAGGGCGTCAAAGCAGACGTTGTTCGCATGCAGCCAATGAAGACCATAGGCTGGCATTATGCAAATTTGCTTTATAGTTGACTTTAATGCCCACCCTACGTATCGAAGTAGCCACACCAGGATGTGTCATCAGTGGCTCCAGACCACAAAAAGACCATCCAAAAGTGTTCAAGTTTCATTAGATGACTTCTAAACTCTAGACATGACTTAACACTGGCCTCAAAAGCTGCTTTCTTCTAAACAGTCACCAAAAGAGGCCAAAAGTGCTGAAGATCATGTTGACACTTTCTCTCATTTCAGCCAAAGAGCTCTGAAATGCTGTAAATGCTATAGCTCTCACACACTTCTCTTACAATTCCTCCACTTCTGGTAGCTCAATTTGGCACGACAGCTGAACGTAGTTGTGTCTAGATTGTGCCATGTATTTTTTTACACTAAACTTTATAATGTTTCTCGGATAAGGTTAAACGCTTTGCCAATTCTTTTCTTTTTATAACCTTCTCCAGCTTTTTCCTTGCTATAAACTTTACAGACATCATGACAGAAGGACCTTTGTGAAACCTCATATAAAATGAAAAATGAACACACCATCAGAACCTTCCCAAACTCCTCCTTTTCCATCACACAAAGGTTCTGGGAAATAAAAAAAATAAAAAAAAATAAAAAACTGATACACACTTTGAACATCCACCGGAAGAAATATACCATCCACTCTTTAGTTATAGACACTATATACAATTAAGACACAATAACTCTATAATCTCACATACTTTTTAATATTGGGATGGAGGGAATGTGACACTATCAACCCAAAAAAGATTAGAAACAAAGGGCATCGGTTATAAACGTGTTGGTATAAACTGGAGCAGAAAACAGGCCCATTATTTTATAGAATTAAAAATACTTTATGGGTTTATATCAGTAAAAATATAAATAAAATAGGATCTAAGGATCTTTATTACATTTGGTTCTGATAGTTCTTGAAAGTCAGAAGCCTTCTGCCCAAGTACGGTAATATATCTTTCCATCTCATATTTAGAGAATAGTGTTTAGAGATGCATGAAAATGCCTACATTTTTCCTCAGTTTATCCTCCATGGAAAAAATAACAGCATACAGTAATAACCTATACCATGAAAAATCGATGACAGAATGTAAATTCTTTACAAACCACTGGAACTAGAAGTGTTAAATTCATTACAATTGAAATCCTTATTTTACCCTTGAATGAGTCTGTGCCCCCCACGGGCCACCCAGTCAAAAATTCTTCGACATGTCTGGAAACAAAGCTTTTTTTCATTGTAGTTTGGTCAGTTGCATTCAATGGGAACTGTACTTTTAATGAACCGGGGAGATATTCCCTCCGGCGCTGCCCCGGAGTCCTAACCGGCTAATTCATGGCACAGAATTTAAACATTTAAAACTCAAGTCATGAAGAATAAAATGGACTTTCATGAGCCTGAGGGTCACGCAAAGAATTTAACCCTCATAAAATGTGGCCGATGTATGATTAAAATGATCATAAATCCCAGTGATGACGAGGAAAACCGTAAGATCCCAAGGACGGGATTGGAGGGGCGATTTTGGAACATGACATCCGGTGATGGATTACGAAGCATCTGAAGTTGACGTGTGGCAGCTACAGTGCAGCGAGCGCTGATGAGGAGGTGGCGTTTGACAAAGCGCAGCTCTGTTTGGCAGTGAGTGATGGCGACTGATTACAGCCTCGGTTTCACAATGATCTTCACACACTCTGACTGCAGGGGGAGAGGGGGAGAAAGCACCAACATGAGATAGCGAGAAAGAGAGATAGAGATACGGAGAAACAGCTAGGACAGCGAGACCGACAGAGACGGATTGATAGACCTGGAATGTCATTTTCACACTTTTTTTTATTTCTCTGGCTTATGGCTTTTTTATGTAAAAGTACTTCTGCAAGTACAAATAATTCTAAAAGACGTTCTAAAAATTTTAAGGAAAAGTTTACATTAAAAAAAGAAAAAAGTAGTCCATTCATGTGCTATATTCCAAGTCATACGGTAACTTTTAACGTGTTTTAAAGGGACAGTTCACCCAAAACTGAACCCTTCTAAACCCTAAAGACTTTCATCCATCTTTAAAACACATATGCAGATATTTGTCATGAAATCTGAGAGATTTCTGTCCCTCCATTTAAAGTATGTTCACCCAAAACTCATCAAATAAATTCATATGAACTGAGTGGTTTAATTCAGTTCTTGTGAAAAGACAAGGTCGCTTTATATGATGGACAGATTTAATTTAGGCTTTTATTCACATTTAGAGCAGAACAAATATGGTAAACCGAAGCTCAAGCATGCTTGAGCGAAAGTCTTGTTTGGAATGACTTGACAGAATTGATGATAGAATGTTAATTTTTGGGTTAATTATTCCAAAATAATAGACATATTAAAATGTCTACGATAAAGAAAAAAAAATAAAGAAAGAAAGAAAAAATCCATACGTGTGGAGTTTTAACTTTGTATTCATATTGGTTTCATATGGTTGCTGAAAAGCTTATGCTACTTTAAAAAAAATAATCATCTAAAAACGTCATATGGTGTAACCAACTAAAGAGTAATATATTTCATGTTACCATATCTTAAATACATGTGAGTGTACACATCTTTATTTATTATTTTATGATTTTATATGATCATATTACATTACCAAAATAATTTTTTTAGGGAGCCGCACCACATGACAATTTACAACCTGAATAAATCTTATCTTGTCATAAAGATCAATTTGATATTTTAAGATACTTGTTGACCTTGACAAAGTCATGAGGATGTACAGTACATGTACATGTAATTTCTTTTTTTATGTTTCTCCCATATGATTTGATTTTTAGTAATTGCATTATTTTAATGTTTTTTTTCCCCCTTCTGTATATGATATGAGGACAATGATTTAAATTTACATCCACAGAAATATAAAAATGTATTTAAATATAGGAATATGTTACCGCATGCGTGAATTTTAAAGCATTTTTATGTAAATTAATAAAAAGGACAAGAAGAGAGCATTTTCCAGTCCTAGCCTGTTTTGTCCCATGTCTCAAGAATCCGTGAACTTCATTTGTCAGCAACCGATTTAACATCTCAATTATTCAGCATATGCCAGTGCCATTGTTCTTCAGTGGTTTGAGTTTTGAGGCTAATACATACGTCAAATTATTCATGAAAATCTTATGGCACTGAGATGTTTTCCCATAACTAAACTAAACTTAGAACAACTGCTGCCTGCATACGACTGCTTGCTGTACGAGGTGTTCTACATGCACAGTGACAACAATCTGGGAGCAATCTCTCCACAACCTGACTATAACATCACGTAAGCATTTGGCACATGTATCGTTGCTTATGCCATTATACATTTCCACAGAAAATTGACAGGAATGTCAACTATGAGAGCGAGTATCGTGTTTTTCCAACACAAAAATAAGTGAAAACTTGCTTCAGATCACTGGGAAACAGGCAGTTGTTTCCTCCCCATTATTTCACAGAATGAAGACATCGTTCACACACAGTCACGAAGAACAGATCAGAGCGAGTCACATGACAGAGACGCCACTCAAGTGATTAAACATTTAAAAGCAGCAGCTCTGTTACGCAATGTGACTACACATCCGCTGATTATTACATCTCCAATTACGCCCCATTTACAAATACATTATTAAACAATTTCTTGAGCAAGAACAATAGCAGTTCCCACAGAAACTACACTGTTTAGAGGGCTAGCAGAGAGGCCAGGCGGCAGGAACTCTCATTTTAATGTTCTGAATTTTCCTTCCATGGTGCTTTTATGAGCCGTTAGTATGAGTCATTATCTTTTATCTAAACGCACTTCCATCATCTAAATGTTCTTTTTTTCATACTCCACTTGCAGATTGAGCATGCACTTTTCTGAAAGTTAGTTAAAACAGTATTATTTTATGCATGCCACACTGCGTGATAACCATGACAGATTCAATTATTTCATTTATATTTAACTTGGACAATCTACAGTAGTGGTTAAAAGTGATGTCCGGAGTGGACTGGTTTGGGGATTTGTATTTAATGACCATACAAGTTCAATTAAACCATTAAAATATGAGGAAAAGATTACTTTTTTTTAAACTATTCTAAATATGAGGGAAGAACAAAACACTAAACTTGGTTAAGACACCCATGGCCCGGAAGCTCAAAATAGCAATTAAACATCTAAAAGTATTTTTATTTGTGTGTTGTGCATGAGCTGAACATCTAAAGTATCTTTATTTGTACATTTGCTTTGTCTATGAAAAACTTTTTCATTCTTACTCGCACTGACGGACAGCCGAAGCATGCGCATCATCAGACGCGATCCCAATAAATACAGTACATATACACAGATATATATACAGTACTTCTAAATATCTGTATTGGAGAGTTTTCATGCAAACATAACCTGTTATGTCGTATGTGAACGTTTAACTGTTGGGGAAAAACATCTGATGTGTAACATTATTTTAGATTCCAGTTGTGGAATCATGGAAAAAAAGTTGAATATATATTTTTCTTATAGATATTTGATTTTGACTTGGTGTGTGCCAAATTTGGTGTTATTACCAGGGATTTTAAGCTATGGTTTCTAGGTGATTTTGTCTTTGAACCTTCAAAAAACTCGATTTTTCTCCAGATTGACTATGCTGACTTCAAACTGTGGTGTAACTCAGTCATTTGTTTCCCCCGATTCAAACAAATCATACATCATTTTGAAGGTTTTTTAATAGAGAATGTGAAAAGTCATTGTGATTCATTTTGCCAGCATGGGTCACATATATTAATATTAAGAATGTTGAATTTATAAATATCTGTATGTATGAATGAACAGTGCCAAAATAATGTTTTATTATAAATATTATTATTTATTTAATTACTGCTGGACAATATACTGGTTATATCCAAGTGTCCTACATTGTAGACATTTCTCCAACTGGCAAACCCTTGTTATCTTGATCTCCAGCTATGAAAGAATTTCATGAAAGACATCAGCTTGCAAGAAATTTGTTTATGTTTTTATAAAGATGGTAAATGACAGCTGGTGTCACGGATTTGTCTGGAAAACAGAGAGATCTTTCTTCGAGAGAAAGAGAGAAATTGATGGGGAAGGAGCAGCAGAATTGATGGAGGTGTTTAGAGAAGAGATGCCAATGAGGGCTGAGATAAGGAGAATTCCTCTGTCTATGAGACATGACTGTACAAACACACTCGATCCCCGCTTCACCTTTCACATGTGAGTGACCTTTATGTGTGTGTTACACCACTATACTGTAGCTCATACATGGGGGTTATTAAAGGTTGTTCACCAATTATTAAAAACTGAAGAAGGAACACACTATGGTGGGAGATTCAGCATGAGGATGCACTTACACTAGAAAAATATTCATAATATTCTACTAAATATACCAAAAAATCTAAATAACTAATGCATTATAATGTATTGAATGTTCACAACTCAGCCATAAAAGAATAGGTACTCATGTATACCTAAGCCGTTAATGACAGGGAATACATCAACACGTCCCAGAACATGAAGTGAAACTAAATTTGTGATCTTGACAGTCTTATCACCCTTGGTGAGAAATTCACCCCTATCCCCTCAGGGAGTCAGTGTACCTGCTGAAAAGACTATAAGACATATCAGTGATTTTCTTTTTTTTTCTTTTTTTTTTTGGGATTCCTGCTCTCATCTTTTAATCTCTTTCATAAGGTGCCAAAGCCTCAGAGGACCCACACGAGGAAACTTTGTGCAAGGCATATTTCCACAGTCACAAAGATTTTCCACAAAGAGCGAAGCCACTGAAGGTGAAGGTCATGTGATGTGTAGACAGATGAACTTTACATTTATTATGTCCACTGTCATTATGTCATCAGTCTAACCTTTACTTAAAATTATTCTTTTGTACTTTTTGGTATTTTTTAATAATACTTGTATGCATTATTGACCACTTGGCTCATGTAGCCAGACTTTTGACTACTGGCATAATGTCTGGTCCACTTCAAGTATAGGTCTCTGCAGGACAGTAATGGGAGTTACCAGATTGGGGGGCGAGGCCATAACAGAGGGGTGTTTTCAGCCGCATTACCTAATTTGCTCACGTCACAGTGACGGTTGTGTTTAGGGGTAGGGTCAGGTAAGGGGCATTATTTGCATTGCATGATTTAGTAACACGTACCAGTTTGAAAACCCTCACAAATTTAGAAACGCCCACTTTT
>CM038645.1:4030000-4195000 GCA_021554675.1 Leuciscus idus
TCTGTTTTAGTTTAGCAGTCATTATCTTAAATCATATATAAATATGCACTTCATGTGACTCAAACCTAGCAACCATTGCAGCGCAGCATCTGTGCAGATGATCAATTAGACCCTCTTGACCTTAGAAATCATTAGCATTTTCTTTATCTCAGCCCACAAAGGGTCGGTCCCAAGGCTGTTTCCCTGCTATTTATGCTTTCCATATTTGCTTTATCCAAGAAAACCAGACCTTTAACCTTCATATGAGTCTTGTTCACGGTTTCTACTCTGGATTTTTATGTTCACGTCATGAAAGAATGAATCATCCATTCCATGGACTCACATAGACAATGTTTATCACTTTTTATGTCTATAAAATCTACACATTTTTTCCTTGTCACTGTAGTAAGTTTGCCCTTAGAGACTTAAAGAGATAGTACACACTAAAATGCAAATTTAAGCAAATAGTAATTCTCATGTCATTCCAATCCTTTATAAATGTAAAAAAATAAAATAAAATAAAAAGAACAACAAAAGTAAAGTAAAGGACTAGGATTTCCAGGTCAACTATATCTTTTCAATCGACTGGTCGTTTAGTTTCACAAATCCCCAGTTTGGACCTTATTCTTCTGGACACAAAATAAGAAATTTAGAAAATACTAGAAAGTCAACTAGTCGGTTGCAAAATTTCTGTTTAAACATAAATTAAATTAGTGGTTGTTGCACATCCCTAGTCCAAACAACATTAGGCCCCAATGACTCTTCCACAAAAGTAAATGTTGACAGAATTTCTAACCCTTTAAGGCTGAGATTTTCTAAAAACCACCTTTTTGATCATAATAATTTTCTTAAATCAAAAACTGGATGAAAACTAATTGGTGATGTTTCAAAAAACAACTACTCAGCACCTTAGCAACACCCTAGCAACCACCCACAGCATTTTGGCGGTGAGTTGAATTTAGTACTGGAACCCAAATAACTGAAAATGATGAATCCCTTCTACTTGGAAAGTTTCTGCTTTCCATACAACGGTTTGTGGTTTAGTTTATCTGAGGATGAACAAACAAATTCCACTTGAATATCATTACTTTGTGAGACTCAACCAAACAGTTATGGTCTTCTGAAAATAAATCACTCAGGGTTGAAATATCAGCGATGACTTTCCTCTGCCAGTGTTGACGTAATATGATTGATGTAATCTTTGAGGCATGATGGGAGGATCAGTTGGTAATTCTAAAATCATTCCACATATCCTCACAGACTTCAATTTGCATGTAAAAAGAACAAACACCTGGTAAACATTAATGGGATATTTTTTCCAAAGTTGGCAGATGTTCCTGCTAATGTGCAAGCTTTTTGGATTGAGAATGCCTCCGTTCTTAGTGTTGATGTTTGGGTTTGTCCCAAAACCAGTGTCCGCATTTCAAAACACATGCATCCAGCTAATGAACACATGGGATTCACTGATTAAAACCATCACAAATAAACACATATCCATGAAATGGGATGAAATTTGCTCAGAACCAGTTGTTTTGACTTTCATGTGGCAGATGTCCATGCAGTATTTTTGGACAATATATCAGTATATTTCTGATACAGTCCATTTGATGAACAATAATTACTTTTGCATTAGTAGATTTTGCAGTACGAACAAATGTCTTGGCCGTTTATTAATTTTGTTGCATTAGTGCGTTTTGTTTGGACAGAAACAGGGATCATGTAATCATGATCATGAAAGGTTTGAACACAGTATTACCAAGGTAAATTAAGAGAGTCTAATGCAATTTTTTTTACAACTATCATTTTTTTTATACAATAGAACAGTTATTTAATTTATTTTTATTTTTTATTTTTTATTTTTTATTGTTGCACATCTTGTGTCATTAACATCTTATCTGTAAATTCAGTCTCTTTCTCACTATAAGGCACCATTGCATGTATTTTTCACAGAGAAGGCAATCCCAGAATGCATTGTGACAACCTCAGTCAAAAAAATTAATAAATAAAAAATCTTTCAAGATGGTGAACAAAGTGAGAAACAAATTATATATATTTATTACATGGCTTGGTTGAATTCTAATGTAGAATGCGGTGTGTTATTTCTTGATAACAGACCCTGCGAAGTATAACACACCGTTGCCATGAAAACAGAGCGTTGCTATGGACGCAGGATTCTAACCGTAGAGACGGAACGGACTATTTGCTTTAGCGGAAGCAATACAATCGTTTTTAAATCAATAAACTCCTTTTTAAATCAATATTTTGTGTCAAATTGTTGATTTATTAGGTAGGTAGCCATGTAATAAGCGGGATAATGTAGAGCGAGGCGGTTGTTATAGCGAATACAATCCCTTCAGGCTGATTCAAGCTCCGCTTCGGGTCGGGGTCCTGATCAGCCTGCCTGTCGGGGTTGTATTCGCTATAACAACCGCCTCGCTCTACATATACCTTAAATATATAATTTTTTTAAAATACTTATTCATTAAATACCACTAATTATGCTGCCTTTACATGCTCTCGGAAATTTCCCACTTCTGAACTTGTGATTACGAGTTTGTCGCGTTCAAGTGCTTTGCTGTCAGAAAGAATAGGAATCATGGAGGACACCAGGATAATTCTTTCCTATTTTTTTAGGAAATCTTATTAACGCCAAAATTATATTTAGCATCGCATTTATTGACAACCATAACATTCATTGCGCTATCTAGATAGTCAGCTTGCAGACGATACTATTTCGTTCAAATACAGGCAATTTTCGCTGTGTATAAAACATACAATAACCTACGCTTCAAATTATTACTCATTCATGTAAATCTGCACTACTTTAGCAACAAGACAAAGACGATGTAGCTGTTTTAGAAAAAACTAATAAAGAATAGCAGTCACAGAAGCAATCGTTCTCCTCTCTGCCATGTTTAAAGTTTATGGCCCGCCCAACTCAGGAACTCAGGAACTTAGGTATCAGAATCATCACAGAGAATATGACTTGAGAGGGCGTTCGTGTTCAGTTTTCAACTAGAAACTTGTATATTTACAATGATTCTGATAGCATGTGAAGGCAGCAAGTGAAGTTCAAAATCTGAACACAAGAGGAGATATTCAGATTTTACCCAATATACCCAACACACACCGAGATGCTGCCTATAGTACACTCCAGATCGCTCATTTACATTTATGATGCTGCCTTACACTCTCAGTATCCAAATCAAACTACAAATGTTACACAAACTCCTTCATAGTCTGACTAAAGTAACTCATACATAGGCATTGTGCTGTGAAAAAGCTCAGTGAAAAACATCAATCAAAGATGGTGGACGAAGTGGGAAACATTATAAAACTGCTTACAATTCATTCAATACCAAACATTATCAAAACAATAATTCAATTTAATTATAATACAGCATTTTACACAGTATTTCCGAGTATTACGCTGTTAGCTTAGCAACATGCTAACACTAAACTCTATTGGAGTCAATTGTAAGTCAAGTCTCCAAATCAGTCACTTTTATGGCAGTCAGGATGCCACCTTGGAAAGCAGCTGTCTATCTAGGAAAGTCAGCTCTCCAGGGTTCGAAATCAAACCATTATGAGATGCATTACACTACTGTAGGTGTAACTACGAATGTCACACAAATGATAACTCAAATTTTTTTTTGAGTCTGAGTAAATTAATAGAAACCGTGCTGAGAAACAGGCATAACATATTTGATCAAATCCGATGCTAGCCTAAAAATGCTTTGATCATAACTGTTCCATCATGACCAGGACTCCACTGGCATTACCTGAGCTCCTGTCCACCACTTTTACACTAACACTCATTATTTTTGTCATGCTCTGTCAGTCTGATATGAAATGATTTTTATTCATTGCTCTGAATTTTGTTCTCTACATATTCTGACTGGTACATCAAAGCCAGTGCGATGGCATAAAGGCGGTTGTTGCCTTACCCTTGGCCTACTTATGCCTCCCCTTCTTCAACCCTCAACTTTTCCAAATTGTTACCCAGACTACGGTCGGAAAGTCACAGCTAACTCTCGCACATCCAGCTGGCAATGCCGCTGTTTTCTTCCTCGAATCAAAGTGAAAAGAAAATAAGTCTGCTTAAAACTGTAACCCCAAGCAGAGAAGATGCAAATGGCTCATCTGTTTTTTCTTTTTTTTTTCTTTCTTGAGTCCTGATAAACTGGCATGGGCAGAAAAAAGAAAAAACGATGGGTGCGTTGCTGTCATTACCATCAAAAGAAGGCTCCCAGGTGCCCTTTTCAAGCAAAAGGCCCGCTCTATTCACTTTGAGAGACGGATTCGTGAGGAGCAAATGAGTGGACAGGCGAGAGCGTATGATTAACTCATCACGCGGCGCTATAAAAAGAGCCTCTTTATTCCCACGCCAGGCGCCACCGCGCTAACTGTATCTTCACTCGGGTTCTTCTCGCAGCCATTAGAAGGTTGATTTACAACAGCGGGGGGAGAGAGTTGTGACAGTTGTGAAAAGCTGTTTTGCAGCTGCTTTCTCCTGCTTGAGCGCAGATAAGCTTTTATAATGGCGCTCAAGTGTTCGCCAGCACTCGCAAGAGTTTGGCATTCTTAAGCTTCTACAACTGTGGTGCAATTAAATCCATCATAATACCTGCTACGGCTCTAACGTTTCCAGATAATCAAATAATTCTAGGAAAGGTTTCAATTTTCAGTGATTAAAATATCTAATGCTATGCAGCACAATAACTATGACTGATAAGTAGATTTTTTTTACATTTTCTGAATGTGGTGCCCATACAAAAAGTGTTCTGGGTTGTTTCCGGGGCATTGCTACACTCTAGTGTTGTCAAAAATATCGATATTTCAATATGTCTCGATACTGAAATATCTGAAACGGTTCCGATACTCCTTTTCTGCAGTATTGATACACTGATACCAGCTGTGACAGTTCTGCAAATTGACGTACACCCGCCTCCTCTCACTCACTCGTCTCATTCGCTCCGGTTGAATAGCGCTTGTATTGCACTAATTTTAGTCACACTCACACCAAAAGCATGCGCCCCACTGATCTATATAAGTGCCTCATAAAGCCGCCTCAAACAGCTCGCGGGTACTAAATTGACTTCTTTTTCATGGCTTATTGCACCTTAAATGACCAAATACATACAAAATTATGTCAAAATGCCCATCTTGGCGAGTATTCAGGTGAATACAGTCAGTTTTGGAATGTAAATAGTTGCACACATGTTGTGTAACAGTATATTGGATCCGTGAATAAGCTCTTAAAGTGACAGCAGCCTAATAAACCTGCTGGAAAAGACATGGAGAAAATAACTCTCGACTGTGTAACTTTTGTAACTTTAATTTTAAGCATTAATCTGTAGTTATTTTTTACAATGGAAACTATCCAGTGTTATTTTACATTTGATTGCTTTCCCTTCTGTAGTATTTCTTACCTGAATACTACTGTCAGACCTGAAAAACGGAGAGCCATGTTTATTTCATTTGTCTCTTTATTCTATTGTTTGTAGTTGTGCTATCGTATGCCATTTCTTTATTTGTTCTTATTTTATTACTTTATTTTTTGTAAATGTATTTCAACGATTCAGATAAAGCTTCAGTGTGTAAGCTATTGCAACAAAATTACCCAAATTCCCAAAACACTATGAGATAATAAGTGATCTGTATGGGGGTAAATATGTCAGTTTTCCCCTTGGTCTCGAAAATGGTATCAATATTTTTCAAGGTATCGAATCGAAGTTGGAAGTTCCAGTATCGTGACAACACTAGATTGTTGCTAGGGTGTTGTGGGTGGTTGCTAGGAGGTTGCTTACTAGCATACTATTCTTACTATATCTAATAAAGATATGGCAGAAATAACAAGAGTCCCGTCCCTTTTTTTAATGCCCGCCAGGTGTAAAAAAAAAAAAAAAAAAGGAAGGAAGCCTGAACACTAAGAAAAGTAGCAGCTGACCTCTCTTCAAAAAGCTATATCATTTGAGGTTTTATTCAAAAATTGTGCAGGCGAATTACATGCCGAAGTAATTAGAATGTAAATTATATGTACATATAATTTGTTTGTTGATAGTTATGCTTGTTTCCTCATCTGAGCAGAATATATCAAAATAATTGCTTCGTAATGATTGTGTTAGATCATTGCGCAAAACCATAGTTATGGGGGCAATATTTCTAGAGTTGGGAAGTCTGACTCATCACCCAGAACTGTTTCCACGAGTCCCTGTGTAGCAGTTTACATAATTTTTTAGCTAATGAATGTTTAGATTAAAAAGTCTGTTTATCACTATGTTTCCAGTAATGATGTCAATTACGGAATAAACTCCAATTAGTGTATATTTGTGTGTTCAAGCTCTGTTTCTTGCAGCCACCCTAATTGTGTTTCTGCTATATAAGTCACAAAATGTTTCTTAGAACACATTGCAATAAAAATGATAAATATGTTATGAGTTTTATGGGAAACATTTACATGGTAAACTATTATTCGGCTCGTTAACAACATATTATTCGGGCATGCATATGGCATTAACTCAAGGGTGAACAGAACAATTCATTCAGATTTACATCTCTCACTGATACTTACATTACTTTTTACAAGTTTTTCATATTATTTTTAATGCATTTATTTAATAATGTGTGTGTATATAACTATGATTTTGTGAGCGAGTAATTTAAAGTCAAATAAATGATCAAATAATTTTATAAATACTCAAATAAATAAATAAATACTTTCGATATGCAAAATTTAAACACTGCAATGGTTGTGATATGATGTCACGCTTTTTTCTATAAACATGAATTCAACATATAACAAATAGTAATACACTCAAAATGTAAAACATATACAATCTACTCGACTTTACTGAAAAAATATCGTTCTTTTAATTCAGCGAAGAGGTCATGCTGTGACGCATTGATCTTCTACTGGTCACGTGTTCATGTGATGCGAAAATCACATTATGAAATAAATGTTTTTCTCCAAAACACAATTAGTGGAACCCCAAGAATACGAGTAAAATATCTCTGGAGTATATTTCCATTAATATTTAAATTTTTAAGCACACCAGGGTGACTAGGAACATGAAGTTGTCTAGCTATGACTTCTTGCTGAGTATAAATATGAGGACACAAAAAGGCCAAATTCCCTTAATCATCCATCACAATGAGTAAAACCAAAGAATATAGTTCTGATGTGAAGCAAAAGATTGTTGATCATTTAAAAAATGATTTACTTTTAGCTTCTGACCAAGGCTGTATCTCAATACTAGTTTTACTTGATCTTAGTGCTGCGTTCGATACAATAGATCACACAATACTCTTAGATCGACTACAAAATGATACTGGTGTTCAAGGACAAGCACTAAGCTGGTTCAAATCATACCTATCTGACCGCTACCATTTTGTCTATTTAAATGGAGAAAAATCGATCATAACTCCAGTAAACTATGGAGTGCCGCAGGGATCTGTATTAGGCCCTCTGTTATTTTCAATATATATGATGCCACTTGGAAATATTATAAGGAAACATGGAATTAGTTTCCATTGTTATGCTGATGACACTCAAATATATATTTCATCACGGCCGGATGAAAACGCTACATTTTCCAAATTGACAGAGTGTGTTAAAGATATAAAAGATTGGATGACGCGTAATTTTCTTTTATTAAATCCAGACAAGACAGAGGTAATACTTATCGGTTCAAAAAACCGCCAACAAAACCTCGCACAATACAACTTTAACATCATAGGATGTCCTGTTACTTTATCCTCTACAGTAAAAGACCTGGGTGTTATACTCGATTGCAACCTGTCTTTTGAAAATCATATTTCATATGTTACAAAAACAGCCTTTTTCCACCTTAGAAACATTGCTAAGCTACGTAATATGCTATCAGTTTCTGATGCAGAAAAATTAGTTCATGCATTCATGACCTCGAGACTGGATTACTGTAATGCTTTATTAGCTGGTTGTCCTGCATCCTCAATAAACAAGCTACAGTTAGTCCAAAATGCCGCCGCTAGAGTTCTTACGAGATCAAGAAAATATGATCATATAACACCGATTTTATCATCACTGCATTGGTTACCTATAAAGTTCCGTATTAATTACAAGGTATTGCTACTGACTTATAAAGCCCTAAACGGCTTATCTCCAGTCTATTTAACGGATCTTCTATCGCCCTATAATCCATCGCGCTCTTTAAGATCACTAAATTCAAGGCTTTTGGTCATACCTAGGATATCCAGAACCACCAAAGGAGGGAGAGCATTTTCACATTTGGCTCCAAAACTCTGGAATAGTCTTCCTGATACTGTTCGTTGCTCAGACTCGCTCTCCCAGTTTAAAACTAGATTAAAGTCGCATCTCTTCAGCCAGGCATTCATATAATCCTACAGTTCAAACTACAATCCGGCCTCTATCCAATGCCAGAGGAGAACTGGCCCCCGACTGAGCCTGGGTTCTCCCAAGGTTTTTTTTTCTCCATTAAGGCACCTGATGGAGTTTTAGGACACCATTAGGTCACTTGATGGAGTTTTTCGGTTCCTTGCCACTGTTGCCTTTGGCTTGCTCAGTTGGGGATATTTTGGGGATATTTAATTTAATTTTATCAATCAATAAATTCCTCTTGAAACAAACTTTGTTGTATTATTTTAATTTAATACTGTGAAGCTGCTTTGATGCAATCTGTATTGTGAAAAGCGCTATACAAATAAACTTGTCTTG
The DNA here is from genome assembly GCA_021554675.1 of Leuciscus idus. Taxonomy (NCBI): domain Eukaryota; kingdom Metazoa; phylum Chordata; class Actinopteri; order Cypriniformes; family Leuciscidae; genus Leuciscus; species Leuciscus idus. Next base: position 4,038,696 of record CM038645.1, read on the forward strand.
ACTTGACTTGACTTGTTGAGCATCACAAAATAGAAAGTGGCTGTAAGAAAACATAAATAAGAAGTTCCAATCAACTAAAGATGTTTTGAATCTGCCAGGAAGAGGACGTGTGTTTATATCGTTCTAATGCACAGAGAGGAGGAGAGTTTGAGTGGCCATAGACTCTCCAATGACCACAGATGGAGAATTGCAGAGATTAGTTGAGTCTTGGGATCAGAAAGCCTGAAAAAAATTAAATAAAAATAAAAACCCTACATCACCAGATGCTGTTCAGGAAGGTTTCAAGAAAAATCCTACTCACTCATCTTAAAATAAACTCCAGCATATTCAGGACCAGATTCTATTGTCAGACGAAACAGAAAAGAGCTTTTTGGCAGAAAACCCACCAGATGGTTTTGGTGCAAACAGGGATAAAAAGTCCCCCATGCCCACGGTTAAATACACTGCAGATCTTTAATGTTGTGGGCCTGTTTTTTGCTGGAGGTCCTGGACTTCTTGTTCAGATGCATGGTATCATGGATTCTAGCAAATACCAACAGACAAAAATCCAAACCTGACGGCCTCTGCTAGAAATCTTATAATGGGCCGTGGTTGGATCATCCATCAGGACAACGATCCAATACAAACATCAAAATCAACAAAGAAATGTGTCACTGAGCACAAAATTAAGCTTCTGTCATCACCATCCCAGTCCCTGAACTGAACCCTATAGGAAGTGAATGGGCTGAACTGAAGAGGAGAAGCACCAACATTGATCAGGGAATCTGAAGGATCTGGAGAGATTCTGAATGGAGGAATGATCTCTGATCTCCTGGCAGGTGTTCTCCAAACTCATCAGCCATTATAGGAGAAAACTCAGAGCTGTTATCTTGGCAAAAGGAGGTTGCAAAAAGTATTTGATAAAAGGGTGCCAATAATTATGACCAATGTGTTTTGGAGAAAACCTTTTATTTCATAATGTGATTTTCCCCCCACTTCACACAGGTTAGATGTTTGGGAATTTTTTTGAATGAAAGATCAAAACGATAAATATGTGACTTGCATAAACACATTTTGGTACGCTTTGAAATGTTCCCTTGTGAAAGCGAACAGAACCAAGAAGAAAATGCAACATTGCAACAAATAAGTCCCTGTTTTGAAACAAAGCAAAAGATCTAGACGTCTGAAAACGCCCTAATTGATAAGCATGACGGTTTGTTGTTGACTTCTTGCTAAGCTATTAATATAACAGTGCATAGCACACACACATACATTGAGTAAAATAGTCCTTTTTTACGTCATTTTTAATAGTCCCTAAATTAGATTAAATTGTAAAAATCTCTGACGTTTTCAGTTTTGAGTCATTATTTGCCTTCATCAACACTGTAACCCTAAGATGCCTAGAAATGTTGCATTTCAATTACGTTATTTTTATATTTCTTAATACATTGTCCCAGAATGCCAAGGCTAAGCCTTTGTTTGTGCAAGTTTTCTTTAATTTTGCACACCTGTTATTCTCTATAACCGCAGTGAAATTCTTGTAAAACACCATGCTACAATTATCAAAACACTTTTGTATTTAACAAAATCCTTATAAAGAGAAAAGCAACGAGCGATCTTAACAAGCTCATAATGCTAACCTCCTGCTGGGGTTAGTTACCTCAACTCAACGCTAAGATAATATTCAACAGACATCCTCTGAACATGGTGGAAAAAAAAATAGATGTACTGAGGAGAGTTGATATCAGGTGAAAAACAGTTTTTAGAAGCCTTTAAAAAAGTTTTACAGCTAAATTAATTATTTTTGGTAAGAGATATGAACAAAGTTTCATCGGCTAAACCATTACCACCAAGATACACAACAGTAAAATCCACTAAACAGAGTGAACATCCATCCCTCATAGCCCTGTTTCCATTCACATCAAATTAAAGGCAGGGTAGGTGATTTTTCCCAGATTTTTTTTGTTTTGTTGCTATGCTGGTCCAAAGTCTCTTCACATCCTGATAGCAATCACTATGTTAAGTAGTCTAAATGTGTGTATATATATGTAAGGGTTAATGCCCGACGAGGTGTCCATTGTCAGGTATTAATGGACGACGGCGAGGCGTGAACCGTCCGACGCGCAGCGGAGGAAGTTCATTAATACCTGACAATGGACACCTCGAAGGGCATTAACCCGCTTATACCAGGGTCACTTGCCAAATAACACATTTTTAAAACATTAGTTTATATTTTAATTAGTTTTACAATCGAAATCTAAAGTTTTTACAAACAATAACTTGGTTTCCCTGGTTACGCCTGATGGTTTATTTAGCAACCAGAGATATTTATAGTCCGCTCAGCTCGTAGAACCCTTCAGTTTACTGCCTGTTGCTATGGTTACTCACAGCTGATGATGTAGCCAGCGCATTTATTTATTAATTTCGAACGGTAAACAGTCAGTTTCACCAGAACTCCTTTACTAGGTGTCCTCTATCACTTTTTAATGGACACCCTGCAGCCAATCAGAATTGAGTATTCACCCAGACCATGGTATAAATATATATAGTCTGTGGAAGGTGTAGGACCACAACATGTTCGTCCAATCATTGCATTCGGTCCAAATGCAATGATACAATGTCCTACCTGCCTGTCAATGTGTGTATTTTCATACCTGAGTTAAACAGCAGCCACAATTAACAGTTCCTCCTGAACCAAAACAACGAGCTTATGCTGCGTTCACGCCATTACCACCAAGTAATGGCGTTAAATACAAAATACTGTAATTTGGATGGAAGAGATGAAAATCCATGATGTTATACTCGGGAGCGGTTCGTGACTCGAATGTATGCGTTTCAATGGCAACACTATCAACGGCGAAATGAATCTGCAACAGTCAGGTGATACAGATCAGTGCTCTTTAAGTTCTTTATGTTCATTATTAATGTAATGTTATGTGCTTGGAGATATGGGGTAATATAACACTTTCATCTCGTGATGCTTTGCAGACTCTGCTGTGTTTTGAAGGATGCGTGGCTTTGGAGATGCTCTGAAGGGAGGGTGGGATCTCATGCTTTCAAAGCAAGCTCGCTATTGCAAGCCTCTCCGACAATTGCCTACCCTGCCTTTAAATATGCTGTTAACCGTAACTCTGTCCCTGCCATTGACGAGTTTTTCCAGCAATCCCAACGGTATCTCACGACCAATTTGTACGGATTCATACGAGTGAGTAAAAGGTGGCTAATTCGTACAAATTCGTACGATCTCACTCGTACGATTTGTCTAAACCCCAGTGATGGGTAGGTTTAGGGGCGGGGTCAGGGGTACGTCATTCATCGGAATTCATACGAATTGGGCAACTCGTAAAAAATGCAATCCGTTCCGAATGCAATCCGACACCGTCTTTGACAAAAACATGATTTTCTCAGCTTTGTTTTTTAAAAGCTCAATTGGGTTCATTATTGGACACTAAATTACTGGTTGACAAATACAAACATAAATGGTATTTCTATAACAGCATACAGTGCTACCTCCACACCAATAGGGGGCAGTATAAAGTCCAAGAACACCCAACAAAAAAATACTATCCACCTTTTTCCCAAGCCCCATGTAGCTTTTCCGAATGATTTAATTCCAAAAACTGGGTACAATGAGATGACATGATACACGTTAAATACCACGTCACATTAAAATACCAAGCGTTAACGTTATTCTCCTGTCATCTCCTGTACATTTTACAGCTCATTCAGTCAAACTGACAGATGAAGATTATTTGTAGTGCAACATTATGATTTGAAATGATTTGTTTCAGTCTTTTTTGAGAGGAACTTCCCGAAACCAGAAGTGCCTCCCATAATCTAAAAAGCAGTAAACTCTTTAGGGAAAAGGTGAATAAAAATTACCTTTAAAAGTAGATTTAAAACAATTTGAAATGGAAAAGATTACAGAAACATACAATATAAATGTGATATTATTCTTTTTACTTCTTCGTAATGAATGAAATATGGAAATCATAGTGTTTAACAAAAATATGTTTGTTTTTTTGTTGATTTTTTTTGTTTATTCACCATCTTTAACTGTGAAAGGATATCCCTCTACTGGTCAAGGTCTTTGAGGAAAGTGCTGTCACATTTTTTTTCTGTACTGATTCTTTCCACTCAGTCTCCAACTAGCTGAGACAAGACTTTATAACATTTAATTGTCCTTCAGATTCGAGCTCCAAACACAATAAAGACGAGAACGTGACAAAGTCTCCACAATAAGGCGCAAACAAAGATATTGCCCTCGCTAATGGAATTGTTTCCATTACTCAGTCGGGCAATAAAAAGCCATTTTCCTTCTCAGGTCCCGAGCCTGCTGCAAATTACAGCCGTACACATCACAAACAAGCTGTGCCATTATTACTTATGTCTTTCGGGAGTCCCAAGAAGACAGCAGAGGTGAAACTATCGAGATCTTCTTCACTGTTCAAACACAGATATGAAATGTTTCATCATTTTCTCAGATCGCAGAAGGCAGTGGCAATCTGCAATATTAAAATGTTCATTAAACTAACGAGCCACCGCTGAAACAACAGGTCCAGCATGTCATAATGAAGCGGACAGTCAACCAAGCATGATTTATGAAAAACATGATTTTCTTTGCTCTTTTCAGTTCAATGGGTCTCAATCACTAACTGTGTGTATGCACACCATCTGAGTGAAATCTGCATATGAATGTTTGGTAACACTTTACAATAAGGTTTATTTTTTAACATTGGTTAACGTATTAACTGACATGAACTAACAATGAGCAATACATTTGGTACAGTATTTATTAATCTTTGTTAATGTTAGTTGATAAAAATCATTGTTTGTTCATGTCAGTTCATGGTGCATTAACTAATGTTAACAAATACAACCTTTGATTTTGATATTGTATTAGTAAATGTTGAAATTAATATTAACTAATATTAATAAATGCTATACAAGTGTTGTTCATTCTTAGTTCATGTTAACTAAGGTTGTTAACTAATGAACCTTATTGTAAAGTGTTACCGAATGTTTTTACCAACAAATCATGATTTATCAATAACCTTTGATGAACATTTACTCTAAATTTACACAAAAGAAAAACCCTACTGAAATCACATACGCAAAAATAACACTTTGGGTGGCCTTATAAATGTGTTAAGATTCAATTCAGCGATATTTCATGTGTATAATATATATTTCATTATACAGTAAAAGAGAAAGAAAAGTTATAGTCCGAGCTGCGAGGTTCCTCTGCATTAAACCGTGTGTATATACAGCTGATAATGTCAGGTCTGTAATCTGGGTCTGTATTAAAGTCACCATGAAATCAAAATTGACCTTTTATTATGGAATATTGCAGGGGGGTTTTATCAATAATTTATCAGTGCACATCATTATTTTTTTTAAATTCATGCGCCTCATAATCTTGAATCAGAATAACTTCACTTCCCTCTTGCAGCTCATCTCTGATGACGTGGGCGGGGCAACCTGTCACTCACATGAGATCAACCAATAGCAAACCAGAACAATCTAATCAATTCCCCACGGACTAAATCAAGCCCCGCCCTACATTTGATCTTGTTCCAGAAGCCGTTTCACTCGGATATATACGTCACAATATGAAGGAAACTTCCTATCTCATGCCAACTTTACATGTATTGTGCTTGAAGTGGTTTTGAGGATGGCACACTTGGCATTGCTCTAGGATCTTGCTGCACATTCTCTCAGCGAGAGCGAGTCTTTTTTTAAAGAGTGTCATATGTTTGCTGAGAATGAACAATGAAGAAACTTTGTGTGGAAAGCCATTATATGGAAAAGGTTTGGGAGTGATATATGAAAATTACTGATCTACATTATTACAGACTGATAATGTGTCCTTACTCCCAGATGTTGCCTAAAGGCATCCAATCAGATTAGAGCTTACCAGATGCATCCCATTTTTGTGCGCAATATGCATCAAGCCGTCAGCGAACGGGCGATGGGTGGTCTAAGGCTGAGAATACTTGATGTATGACAGAACTAGCAGTTTTTTTAATATATAAAATGAGGTTGGCCAATCAAAACAGAGCTTATTTACATATGGATATCTTAAAGGTGCAGCATCAAAAACAACCAAAGGGTGGGAAATGGTCATGAAAAACTATGACTTTTGTTGCTTCAAGAAACTTCAATAACATTATAAGAGGATTTATAATGTTAAATTTTTTTAACGAATTACAATATGGTCTTTTTGACAAGTTCTGCACAATTTAAAATGAATTCCTTCTTCACTAACTTTCTGTATAACCAAAAGCCTACCAGAGGGACACATCAATCCAGTGCATTAAATTAGACCCAAGGACAGTAAAATGAGTGACTTGACAATGGGTGAAAAGTTTTGGTAGCTGAGCCGGAATATATGTGACACTGTCGAAGCACGCCTTGGTTTTCAGTAGACCAAATATAGCAGGAAATCTGACATGTTCATATGTTAATTCAGAGCTACTGACATGTACCATGACACTTAATTCTCTAGGTTTCCAGTGTCATTCTTAGTCATCAGCTAAGAATAACCAAATATAACCATGTAACATTGACAGAATGCTCTCTATACTGAATGGTCATATCTCTTCTAGTGACAAACATGGCTTCGATTCTGCTAAGACATTTATTAGGTACACATCACCGAGTAGCACTACAGATACATTTAACGATTAAATAATTTAACGATTCCTATTCCGTGTCTGATTCCTCTTAACGATTCAGGTTCATTATTAGTTTCATTATTCAGCATTGATTGTGGTACATTTAAAAAATGTACCATATTTAACAAAATACATTTAAAACAAGTGTCAACAAACTTTTTATTTATTTTTTTAAATCTTAAAAAAAAATAAAAAAAAATATGAAGGCTGCATTACTGCAAGCCATAACTGGCTTTAACTATATATTAAGCAGCAATATTAAACAATAAACACACAAAAAAAAATACACTGACAAACAGTGTTGGGGAAGGTTACTTTTAAAAGTAATGCATTACAATATCGAAAAGTAAAAAACTATAAAAAAAAAGTAACTAATTGTATTGCAAAATGTGTTTATTTAACTACACACTGTCATATAAAGCCTGTTTTGTGCTGTAGTTTCAGTAGCAGTGTTCCTCCACATGGATAGGAACTGGCTCGCTCCCAGAAAAGGTTATGCCAAATTCTGACCCTTTCTTAAGCATGTTGCTGTAAAACTAGCCTCATCACACCAGGCAATGTTTTCCAATGCTCTTCTACAGACAGGAGTTGACCCTGCTGTGGTCCGCAGACTATCCACCTCGAGGTTTGACATGTCGCGCATTCAGAGATGCTCTTCTGCATAGCACTGTTGCAACGTGGTTATTTCAGTTGCTGTCACCTTCCTGTCAGCTTGAACCAGTCTGGCCATTCTCCTCTGACCACTCTCAATAACAAGCCAGTTTTGCCCACAGAGCTGCCACTATTCTCTGTAATCACTAGAGACTGTTGTGCATGAAATTCCCTGGAGATTGGCACTTTCTGAGATCCTCAAACCTCCCAGCCAAGCAATCATTCCATGGTCAAAGTCACAAAGTCGCTGCAAAAAAACTGCACATCCAACCCCAATGTCTTTAGGTTTTTCAATAAAATCTGATTTTAACAAACTCAATATAAATATGAAGTTTGATATCCAATTAAAATCAGATATTTTTACACTGTCTCAATCCAAAATTATTTGAGATTGAGACAGTTTATTTCATTTCTTGAGATGTGTCCAAATTGAAGTGACACTAATTTTTTTTTCTCTCTCTCTCTCTCTCTCTCTCTCTCTCTCTCTCTCTCTCTCTCTCTCTCTCTCTCCTCATAAAGCAAACTTTGACCATCTTATTAATTTGCAGATGACTTTCAGGATTGCTGAACTACTTTGCGGGTGCAACTGATTCTCTTTGCGTTGAAACTGCCCTTTACTAAACTCTTATTCATATCTACAAACCATTTTGATGATGAGATCTGGTAATCGTATTGTAGAAAATGAGCTTGCACTCCAATAAATCATTTTAAAATATCATGGCTTTAAAGTTATCTCCTATCGTTTCAAGTGTAATCGTGATGGAATTCTACATCTGATCTTGGAGAGATGTGCACATCCTCAGAGAATCAATCCAGGTCTATATTCAAAAGAAGACAGTAATGGATTTCAAAACCACCTGAAGAACAGAGGTTGTCTCACAAGTTTTAGAAGTAAAAGTTAAAGGGGAATTCATTTTTCCAATGTTACTTTTCCCAATCTAATGTGCAGAGAGAGAGAGAGGAAGGCTGGCTTCCGGAAGAATCTATTGCTCTGTTTGTTATCTAACATATTGATTTCAGGCTCAAACAACTGCATGAGTCTGAGGTGGCACTACCTGTCTGAACAAGTGTTTGAGAAAGCTGAGTGAAGTCATTAATTAATTACATTTGTTGACATTGGTGGTAGAGCTGCTCAATAAATCTTTAAAAGATTGTGATCTCGATTCAAACACCCACGCAATCTCATTCCTAAATCACAACGATTCGCCTGCGTCTACTAAACCTTTCACAAAATCATACCGTAATATTCAGATCTGTGTTGGTATGAAACAGCGTCTTCTCAACCACAGTTTCGTTATTTCTGTGTTCCAAATATTCATATTATCACAGAAGTAAATGGATAAAAGTTTATAGCTTGGATATAAGCACTAATGTCCATGAAAGCGATCAAAACAGAGCAAATCACCTTTTGAAAATAACTTGGCGCTTCAAATAACGATTGCATCAATGACATCGTTACACCAGTAGGTGGCGACAAGTGACTTAAAAATGTATGTCATTGAATCATTCCTTCAAGATATTCCTTTAAAAACGTTGATTCATCCAGTAATGAAACAAGCAAAGTATTTATGAGTGAGTCATTGAATCATTCATTCAAATCGTTCAATATATTTTTATTTTAATAATTCATTCAAATTAATGTTTTAAATAGACTAAATCAATTAACATTTTGTCAGAACCTCTAGTAAATCAGGCCTGTGTGTTATTTTGTTTAGTTGTCTCTTGTCTTTTTAGAATCGTGGGAGAATTGTGATCTCTATTCGAAACAAACAAAAAATCGTGATTCTCAATTTATCCAGAAACGGCTCTAGCCAGTGGCTAGTAAAGGCCTCTATGAAAAGCTGCGTTGGGACAGGATCACAAAACAGATTACAAAATGTGTCACATTAATGCTTAAGATCAGACTGAAATGATCAGATATTTTGTTTACTGTTAAACAATAAAACGTATGTGGCTCATTTCTAACGTCGGGATCTGTCGTAAGAATCTGCAGAGTGGACGGTTCTACACAATCAAGAACAGCACAAATTGTGACGTCATCAATGGCCAAACGTTAAAGCCACACTAAGTAGAAATTGTGTTTTTGTCAAACAGCGACCCCTAGAGTCGCTGTGGAATACTTGCACTGTCGTAAATTATATTATAACATTTTTACATGATTGCAGCTAAATCACAAGTAAATAGTCTATAGTCTAGGCCTACTGTATAATTTAATTTGTGTTGTTTTTATTGGAATGTAAACATTACAAAATGCCAGATAACATCAATTAAGTTAAATGTACGTCGCATTATTTCATAACATTGGCCGTTATGATGTCATTAGACATGATTATTGCAATTTATCATAATAGTTTGCAAATTGTGCTCGTTTACACTATTTACAACCTCTACGTTAGGCTTATTTATGATAATTATGTGAGATATTGAAAGCTGTTCTCATGATAATCGCAGGAATCAACGTCAACAGCGTCTGATATCCCTCAGGACTACGTGATAAATACACCTCACAACACCTGAGTTCAGCTGGCAAACTAATTCGTGAGGCATAGCTATGATTTATCAAAACGATTCCATTTACACCTGGTCACATAAATGTATTTTTGCGAAACGGATTTAAATTCGATCTTCAATTCTCGCGCTATATGCAGATTTAATGGAGTGCACGTCACCGAGATATGAGCTGCATTTTATAGATCATCAGCTAAAATTTCAAAATCAAAGACCACAATAAGAGAGAGCAGTAACAGCCCTGGTAAGATCATTTTGTTTCTTTACTTTTAATGATGAAGATTGTGTGTTAAGCGTCTGCGACTTACTTTCACTTTGATTTGCGATAGTTTGCACGTTGGCTTGATGCAGTTGCTCATCTGCGGTGATGCGTGTTCCAGCGCGTCGTCGTATCTGGATATAACATAATAGAGCCCTATACAACGCTCTCACACGTTTTTAGCATTTTTGGGAGGAGTACAATTTACATATGTGGTTTCAACAACCATATGCATTTACACTTGTCCAGTTTCGTCTGGAATGCGTCTCAGATCTCCTCCTGAAGTGGTTTGAGCGGTCGGATTCAAATCCGTCTCAAATGCGTTTCGGAGGGCATTTAAACCTGGACTTTTCACGATCGGATAGCTATCCGATCTGAGAAAATGCATGAAGTGGCCAGGTGTAAACAACCCCCATGACAAAAACATAAGCACAAAAGCCGAAAACAAACGCTGGTTGGCCTCTCACGTCCAAATTTGACGAAGTGGTGGGGGAAGTGACGTATGCCGTAAAGCAGTCGAATTTTGTAGTTCTTTTTGTGCTCTGGTTACTACCCGAACACCGAAGTTACATAGTGCCAGTAAAAGCGATACAGACCCTGTCAGGCTATGGCAGACGTGTCATTCAACTTATTGTAAGTTGATGTACCATCACAAGGATCTTGGAAATATATTATGAAGGTTGAAACGTTACATAGTGTCGCTTTAAGTAGTTCATTTTGGTTCTCTTGGTTATTTTGGTCCTGACCACAAAAAAATAAATAAAAAATAAACGTATTTGGTCGTGGTTCGTTTAGCATTTACACTGTCGTTTTTTAAAAAATGAAAGTGGCAGAGAGCTACTCATGTTATACAATACTTAAATATCTTAAATAATGTCTCATAACTCTCATATTAACAACTATCCAAACTGTTTTAGATTTTAAAGGGATACTTCACAGTTTTTTTTTCATATTAAACTATGTTATTCCCTTAACTAAGACGAGTTGATGCATACCTCTCTCGTCTCAGTGCGTGCACTCAATCGCTCTGGCGCGCGACGACACTTTGATAGCACTTAGCTTAGCCCAGTTCATTCATTAGGGACCAAACAGAGATGAAGTTAGAAGCGACCAAACACCTCTACGTTTTCCCTATTTAAATACAGTTACATGAGTAGTTACACGACCAAGTATGGTGACACAAAATAAAACGTGGCGCTGCCCTCTCCACAACGACGAGGAAGTTTTAGGGGCCGTTCACATACCGTTCACGCACAAAAGACCCGATATGTGAACGGCCCCTTGGCGAGCTACCTCAAATCAGGCCATGAGGTACTGGTAGCTCGCGAGCGACGTGTTGAAGACCCCTGGCTTATAAAATGTAGGAGTCAAAACAGCAGCAGGAATCCCTCCATCACACAAACCAAGATCTTCTGCATTTCCGATCCCTGTATCGAACTGTAACTAGCAACGTAGCTCTTATGATGATACTTGAGCATTCTGTGCTTTTTAATGTCACGTGTTATGACATCTCGTCTTGTTTTTGGTTCGTTTAGATGTTTTTGGTCTGTGTTGCATTCATATTTCAGTCAAACCACAGCATAATTTGTTTGGAAGCCATTTTCAGCGGTCTCGGTCCGCTTGTTTAGTGGCACTAGGGTTCAGATGGCAGCGTTCACACTTATTCAAATGAACCGCACTAACAGAGCAATCGCACAAGGGTTCGTTTTAATCCAAACAAACATGCCAAGTGTGAACAAAGTTATTAAGTAAGTAGTAAGTAACTTAGTATTACTAAGTTATTTTTGCAGCTTAGTTTCCGAGAATGTTCTTTTTGAACTCTGAAGGAACTTTTTGAAACCTGCTAACTGTTAAAACTTCTGTGGATCGTTTTCTAACGTTGGGATCTTCCGGAAGAATCTGCAGAGTGGAAGGTTCTACACACAGTCAGGAAGAGCACAACTGCGATGTCATAAATGCCCAGAAGTTAAGAAAACAAGCTACTTCTGCAGCATAGTTTCCATAAATGCTCTTATTTCAGTGTGAGGGAACTTTTAGAAACTTCTATGTTTTTATAGTACTTGTACAAGATCAAGGGGGATTTGGTTCCTCATGAAATTTCTCCTCTAAAACCAAAGTTTCAGCCACCCTTCTTTCATGATTAGTGACAGATCATTGCAGTTCCCACGCTGATAGAGACACAAAAGACAGCAAAAGGTCCCAGCATGCTACTGTCTTTCAGCCCTGCCCGTTCCCCATGCCCTGTCAAAAAAAAAAAAAAAAGAGAGAGTTTGAACACTTGCTTTCTGTTAGCAACAAATGGAAACTGGCCTTGCCTAGCAGGGTTCCTCTTCTTCTCTCAGGCTTGTGGATTTGCCAAGAGCTGGAATCAAAAAATGTAGATTTCCTGAGGATGAGCTGTCTGTTGAGCGTCTTTATTCTGGTATGGTAGGCAGTGTAGCCAGAGTTCACAGAGCTGCGGTCATGACTTGAGGTAAGATCAAAAGAAAACGGAGGGGATTCAATATCAATGGGTCGTCAAAAAAAAAAAAAAAAAAAAAAAAATGAAAGCCAAGTGTGAAAAATAGGGTTCAGGAGTCTGGCCTTATTACTTGCAAATAAATTATTGAGAGTGTGAGGGAATTTTAAACTAGTCAAAGCTGTGGAAGATCCGAAGACTTCCCAGATGTCTACAGATGTCAAGTGCATGTGGACAAGCAAGGCGAAGGTCAAACTGGTGTCCAGACATAAGGTCACACACTCATAAAGAGAGAGTGGCCAACATCCATTTATTAATAAGCATTGCACAGCCTCAGATGCCTTCACAAAGACCCTCAAAGCTGCCAATAGGAGCTGCTACAATAAGCACTTCTGGAAGAATTAGTCAAGTCATTGCCATTATGTGGTCCAACTTGAACTTAGAATTACATCACAAATATATGTGACCCTGGACTACAAAACCAGTCACATGGGTGAAAATTGTTGATACTGAGATTTATACATCATCTGAAACATTTCCCATTGATGTATGGTTTGTTAGGATATGACAATATTTGGCCGAGATACAACTATTTTAAACCCTGGAATCTGAGGGTGCAAACATTTTTATAAAAATAAATTGAAAAAAATCGCCTTTAAAGTGGTCCATTTATGTTTGAGATTGTGCTGCATTCACTCACAGAAATAAATGTTATATATATTTACGGTTGGAAATGTACAAAATATCTTCATGGAACATGAACTTTACTTAATATCCTAATGATTTTTGGCATAAAAGAAAAATCGATAATTTTGACCCATACAATGTATTGTTGGCTATTGCCACAAATATACCCGTGTGACTTATGACTGGTTTTGTGATCCAGGGTCACATATGTATTTTTAAGAAATATGTATATTATATACCAGACTTTCAGAAATATGCTCTTGTCAAGCTCAAACACTTTAACTTATTAATTATAACTTGATCAGTTAAACAACTGCAAGATGGAAATAAAGAGCTAATCAGAGAGTTATTAACATTGGCATGAGAATGTCCACTATTTGGATGTTTTGAACCATCTATTGAAGTTTTCATCATCATGCCAATTTCTGCCTTTATATCAAAGGGTTGAAAGTTTTAAAGGGAGACGAATCAAATAATAATACTTGATTGATGATTGATAATTGTGCTGCTGTTTTCCCACCAATTTATGTCACTTCCTGTAGGATGATGCTATTGTACACTTTTGTTAAAGTAAGTAAAGGGATATTATAAAAGACTAACAGGATGAGAGTTCATACAAATAAAAAATAAAAAAAAATTCTCAAGCAAACGTTTCCCCCCAAAAAATAAGAACAAACGGTAATGAATTCCCCATTTTTAATGTTAGAAAAGTGGTGAAATTATTTAAAATGTAACTCATATGCTCACTTACTTGTAGCGTTGTGATAAAAGAAAACAAAGCTTTTAATCAAAAAAATTGTGAGATTAATAGGCATTGAACCAACAATATTTGATTATTATTTACATTACTGTATATTACATTGAATTTACTCTTTTCTTTATATTTTCAGTTTTCATTTTTATTTTAGTCTAGGTTATAGTTTTATACTTCACACTTTTGTTATACGAAAAATCATTGTTAGTATTTGTTTATTTTTCAATATTTATATTTAATTTCTTTTTTTTTTTCTTTTTTTTTTGTGTGTAATTTTATTAAACTTATTTTAGTTAGTTAAAAACAAAAAGTGGTTGCTTTACGTGTTCCTGTCTAAAGTTCTTGCCCAAAACCACAATTTGGAACAGACGTTGTGCCAATAGTAAAAAGCTGAAGACCAGAAAGACGTCTGGGAAAAAGCACCTCACACTCTCATCAGAGTAATGTGAGAACCGAGGGTAATCTGTCTTGTTTTGCATGCATGAGATGACTATCATCACAGACAGATTGTTGTTAGCCTCCGATATACATCTTATTATACACCCAGAAGTATAAATCACCCAGACACCTAATTGTCAGACAATATTCTGTTTACTATAATTGAAATTCTCATTAGGTTCCATTCACAATGCCGGAATCATATTTTCATTTGGCAAAAGTTCTAATTTCAGAATGACACATACGCCATGAAAAGAAGAGCCAGAGAGCATTAGCGATTCACAGGACACCAGGCTAAAGCACAGGAACAGCATGGTGAATTTTGCCTCCAGCTGGCCAGCACATTTTCCCTGACCCCCCGCCGCCGAGACATGAGAGAGTAAATGGAGGCCCTGTCATCCGGAGCTGTTCCGGGATAATAGGAAATCCCAGGTCGGGGTGGGAAGCCCTGTGGCGCGAACGAGACGAGTCATCGCCATTTCCTCCGATGCGCTCGTGACAACAAAAGATTTCTCACCTAGAATAGGCAGCGAACCCAACCCGAATGGAATATATCCAGCATATTAGAATACAATGGAACGGCATTTAATGATAAGAATGGAACAAAATGAGCCGATGGAGGCTCTGAATGCAGTCGCTCCGGACACATTCGTGTGGGATTGGCTTGTTGAAATGTAATCAGAATAGGGAATATTATGGGTTTTTGGAAATGCACCGTGGTAATGCCATCGTGTTCTCTGAAGTCGCTTGGGATATCATCTAAATACCATAGTAGATATACACTGCCATTTTATTATCATGGTGTTTTGGATTCCCTGCCCTGTCAATCATCTTGTCACAGTTAAAATCCTCCACACTCAATTTAATTTAATTTCCTACCGTTTCGGAGAGTAATATTTTAGCACATTAATCTCATGTAGAGTCTCTCCTCGTGTGTTTGCATAATGATGCATTTAAAAGACCAAAATTATCTTTACAAAAGTTCACAATGCAGTTGCAGATGAAACATAACGTGGACAACATTGAATAAATGTATTTTCGTCAGGTTAGATACTGATTATTATTCACTCAAACACCTTTATCTAAACCGCTCTACTAAACCGTCGAACTCGCACATCCTCCATGTTTGTAGTCTTTAACACTTTTTATTTGTGTTTGTAGTTCTAATCGAAACCTCATCCAACACGCAATGGGTTGTGGGTAATATTAGCCATTAGAGTGCGCACGGATCTGCATTTCAGATTCTAACCGGAAAAAGTAGACCATCCGGGTATCTTTGAAATACTCATTTCATATTACTACGATTTGGGACACACTAATTCTAATTTTGAATACTATTTAGGATGGATAGTATGTGAATTGGGACACAGTGTGTTTGTTTGTTGTGCACTTCACTACAACCAACCATGACAACGTTCACCAAGTCTACATTCATTTAATCAAAAATACGGTAAAACTGTAATATTATGAAATATTTTTACAATTTAAAATAAAATAATTAATATTTATTCCTGTGATCAAAGCTGAATTTTCAGTGTCACATGATCCTTCAGAAATCATTCTGATATGATGAACTGATGATCAAGAAACATTTCTGATTATTAATAATGTTGAAAAAAAGTTGTGCTGTGTAGTATTATTTGTGAAAACCATGATCTTTTTTTTTCCCCCAGGATTTTTTGATTAACATTGAGTTCAAACCAACGGCATTTATTTGACATCAAAATATTTTGTGACATTATAAATGTCTTTACTGTTACTTTGATCAAATAAAGAGTTATTGCTGAATAAAAGTATTAATTTCATAAAAAAAAAATAAAAAAAACTCACTGACCTAAAACTTTTGAATGGGTAGTGTATATGGTAATCATTCAATACTATGGTAAGGTCAAAGTACCATATTATAAGTTATTACTTTTTATCACATTTTGTGTGATCTGGAATTCTTGGCCATTTGGTCATTGTAACGCATGGATGCATCACAGTAATGACAATTTAATTGTAATTAAAATAATGTTACAAATCTAGAAGGTCCTAAAATAGGCCTGGTTTGCTTTATGCTAAATATTATTTTTAATTTTTTTATTTTCTTTAGATTTGATGGTTGAATGTGAGCTGGACATGTTTTTGTGAGGTTCACATATTAAAACTGCTTCACAATTGGTGATATTATAATTCCATCACAGTCCTCATAATCTTCAGTAGGGCCTGAGCCGAGGGACTATAAAGCATTTACAGAAGAAAGCCAGGAGACAGCAGTCCGGGATAAGGGGAATGCAGGATGCTTGACTGATGGAGTGTGCACTGGGAAATATATCTGACAGAATACATTCCTGGTCACTTATTAGAGATTCTGAACGTCGTAGGTAGGAGGCAAGCACTTCATATAAACATAACCTTATAAATAAGGTATATACAAATACATAACCTCAAGAACATGTCTTGAATTTTTGAATTAATAGTTAAATATAGACTGAATTAAAAGGTCAAATACACTGAAGTTATTCATTTTAATTAAAATAATTAGTGTATGAACTGTCCTGGACTTCACAATGTTTACTAAATTATTTTTTGCTAAAATAATTTACAATCAATCAATCAATCAATCAATAATATTAATTTTGTTCAAATATATTTACATTTAGATGAATGCATTTGGCAGGCACTTTTATCCAAAGTGGTAGACATCTATATTTTTAAAATGTATTTGTTTGTTTTTCTGTCTCTAAGAATTGAACCCATGACCTTGGTAACGCCATGCTCATACTCTACAAATTAAAGTAATTTTTAGTTAAATTAATTAAAGTGGATAATAATAAACAAATATTAAAATATTTTAAATAAAATTAAAAAAAAATTCAAATACATACAATTATTGTGAATATTTTTTTAATTTAAATAATAATATATAATAAATAAATTATATATATATATTTGTAATTCATTACTTATAGTTAAAATAATTAAAATGGAATATAATATAAAGAACTGTCCTGAACTACATAATGTTTACTAAGCAAATTTACATGAATTAATTAATTATTCTGTTAACATTCATTAAATGTGTTCATTTTAATGGCATTTTTTGCCAAAGTGAATTTGTTTACAAAAATGATTTTACAAAAATAACTAAATAAATAATCTCCATGAATAATTTTGGTCAAATACATCATAGTTATGAACTTTAATCATTCTTTAAAGCGGGATAGGTCATGGACAACACAATGCATTCACAGGTATTTAAACAATGTGATGAACGAAACTATTCTAGCATGCTACAAATAACGCATCGCTGTAAATCATATTTTCCACCCTCTACTCTCACCGTAAATGCATTCATGTTCTTTCCTCCCTCTTTTTCTTGATTACCTATGATTTAACCAAGTTCGGAGTTATGTCTGCCTCATTACGCTAATGAAAGCTTTTACTGGTTGCGCTTCATGCTCGGCTAGCAGAATGCGCTGAAGTGCGAGAGCAGGAATCGGGGTCTTCCCTGCTGATTCGGCATGCCATCAGCATCCTGTCCCGCACAATATAATGATCAGGGCCCAGGTGACACAGAGACACAGCCAGCATACTAGAGATCCAGCCGCGTATGCTAATGTTTCAACGCCCACTCGTCAAGCACGGCGCAGTGGGCATAAAAGTTTACAAGGGGGTGTTGCAAACAAGAGAGAACGCAAACAAGAAAGGACAAGTTGCTGTGGTAGACAGTGATGGACAGGCCTAGACAATCTGTGGACCTTTTCCACATTCTTCAATGTAGAAATCGAAGGAATTGCAGAGGAAATTATTTAAACATGGTAAAAACTGAGAATACTACATTACACAAGCTAAAAGCATGATCAAATTTGACAAAATATACTATAGAAAGAGGACATAGATAAAAAAAAATTGGTATTAATTTATTTAAAAATGCGTTTAAAATGCAATTCATTCATACAAGCCCTTTTCAGAGTGAATCCTTATTAAAGGGACAGTTCACCCAAAAAAAATAGTATTAATTTACTCACCCTAA
Source organism: Leuciscus idus (assembly GCA_021554675.1). Taxonomy (NCBI): domain Eukaryota; kingdom Metazoa; phylum Chordata; class Actinopteri; order Cypriniformes; family Leuciscidae; genus Leuciscus; species Leuciscus idus. Next base: position 4,057,125 of record CM038645.1, read on the forward strand.
AGCTATCCAAGGTCTATATGACTCTCTTCTTTCAGCCAAACACAATCTGAGTTATATTAAAAATGATCCTGGCTCTTCCGAGCTTTATAATGGGAGTGAATGGTAACTGAGATTTTGAAGGCCAAAAAAGCGCATCCATCCATCATAAAAGTAATCCATACGGCTCCAGGGGGGTAATAAAGGCCTTCTAAAGCGAAGCGATGCTTTTTGTAAGAAAAACATCCATATTTCTAACTTTATAAACTATAATCGCTGTCTTTCGGTATTGGCCGTACACAAGTCGAGTTCCGGCGGAAGAATAAACTCTGCGATTCGTGGTTTCAATCATCATCCAGTAAAACCCCCACACAACAAATCTTTTTCTTGGATTTAGGCAATTAATGTGGGTCATAGGCCTACTTCTCAGGTTGGAAAACCCGAAAATCCATATAAATATGGAAAAAAAAATCACATGCCTGAATATATTAGATTTTTTTGTCTTGCACCCATGCATTTATTTAAGTTGTGGTAACATGTCCCCTGAATTTCTTTTCAGAGTGTTGACACATCTTCAAATTGACCTCAACAGTTCAGATGGAGTATCACAAACTATGCGACTCAAACTGATCAATATGGGCACGCACGCAAGTCTACCAGCTGAAAAGACCCCGAAACCCCTTTAAAACCACCAAACTCCACCATTCTGACCAGCTTGGTGGTCAACCAAGAACAGCACACCACGTTAGACAGGTTTATGCTGGGGTTTTTTGCTGTTTTTTTCCCCAGTCAAAAGCACTCTCACATAGTGGTTGTGAGAGCCTTTATCTATAGGGAGTTTTTTTATTATGCTGAGAGACTGCCGAACGCTATGAACTGTGTCTTATGTGGGTGTATTACCTGTGCTTGCGCCTCCATTCGAGCGTACTGCACCAGCATCGGCTCTCCGTGCTTCTGCATGAAGTCTCTCTGACAGCGCTCCGCCAGCGCCGGCTCATTGGGGAGAAAATTACTGGCCCAAACCTGGAGATAGACACAGGAATAGCATGAAGACGTGAACCTGAGTGGGAAGTCTCGCTAATCAGAATCTAATAAAATAATGCTCCCTTCCAGCCATCAAAATAAGGCCTGTATTTAACATTGTATTTTGCTAATTAATAGCGAAGCATGTGGCCAGCGAAGCACAGAGTGCATGGAAACCGATCCAATTATACTTCGCAACTAGTGGAGTTGGTACTTGGCGATACAATTTCTCTTATCTTTAGCCTTGTAGAGATGATTTAGGGATGGCAATCGGAAAAGACACTTTAAAACATTCATCTTTCCAGGCGCCAAAGACTGTTAGTGCTGCCCAGAGAGAGTTCTGACATATCCAATACATCTTCAACAAAACAGGGTGGTAAGAGAGATTCTGTTTTCCCCGATATGTTTTCCTCACCACCAGAGCTCCCAAAAGAGCTCTTCATTCACGAATCTTCATGAGGAAAGAAAACTCTGCCATTATTCACTCCTGAGACAAATGTGAATTACTGCATAGTGATTTAGAGTTTTTGGGAACTCAATTTCAGCAATTTAATCCAGTGCCACGCATGCCTCGGACGACTCTCTCAAGGGTCTTTACCGTGAATTTAGCACTGAATTGTTTGCAATTACATCAAAATCAGTCCTCCGTAATCACAAACACATCTCCCTTCCAGCTATAAAAGTAACTAGAACTGCAAAGCCTGTATTTAATATGCCAGTGAAGCACAGGAACAGATCATACTTTGCAACTAGTGGAGTTGGTACTTGGTGATAACATTTCTCCCGTTTTTAGCCGTGTAGAGATGTATGGCATCCAAATATGTGTGGATGTGTGGATCATGATCTAAAACAGCAAAACCACAACAGAAGTTTGTGAATGTTCTCTTATAAGTTTTTAAGTTTGAGTTTGCAGACTGTGGATAAATAACCTGCTGAAACCCCCTGCCGTTTGGGGAGGATAAGAAGGTAATTGAGAGCATATTGATGTATTGCACTGGTAACACTTCTCAAGTCTAGTTCAAATAAGTCAGAAAAACTCCAGGAAAGTAGTGTACAGCGGGGCTAAAGGCACCTTTGATTTTATTTTCCTCTAAACCACTAGATGGCACACAAACGTGCCGCAGCACTTTCCGAAACATCCGTTCTCCATGATGCACGTGGAAATTTGGCTGATCCCTGACACGACCGCGGAAAGCAGCGCAATGTTGATTCTGCGCTAATTTGACTATTATTTGATGTTTTATAAAATGTTGTATATTTAAGTAGCAAATGAGAATCGCTAAAATTATTGAATATATTTTGAGACAAAGGTCTTCTTTATGATTTTTTGGGGTTTTGTTCAAGGTAATTAAAGCAACAGTTTTCCAATAACGGAAGAATATGTAAAGTATGGTATTTGGGGTAAAAGGCACGCCTGCTGTCGGGGCGAAAGGCACAATAATTAACATAACAATAAACAGCCGACTGACTTTTCCATTTGTTGACATGACATGGTTAGATTCAGTTGCTAAATAGGGTACACAATATGCCTAAAACGGAGAAGTTTTCCGCGTACAGACGACACCATTGTCAAAACGATCATCCTTCACACGGATCTGCAAAAACGACTTAAAACGCTGTATTCTGCTGCCAGGCCAGTAGATGGCGACGAAACACTATAGACTGAACACGTAATACTCATGTGCATGACATCATCGTCTTCATAGATTCGCGTTTTTTGACGTTTGCACGGAGACCGTTTTCAAAAACTTGCACTTTGAAACCCGTTTTCAAAAGTTTGCGTATTCAGGCAAAACGCTGTTGTCGTGTAAACGAACGGCCAAAACACATAAAAAGTTTTACGTTTTTGGTTAAAAACAGTGTTGTGTAAACAGCCCCTCAGAGATATTCTGTCACGTATGGATGAGGCAAAGATACCAAAATAAAAGGATTTAAGTGCAGCAGTCTGCTGTTTAATAACAGAAGAAAAAAAAAGAAAAAATACTCAGATAACTCTCTGATTAGAGACACACACGGGAATGGAACAACCAAACTTCATAAGAAGAGATCGGACCAAGAACTGAACAAAACACAGGTCTTAAAAAACAGAGTGAACAAATCAAGCTAAACAACATCAGGTGCAGCTAATCAATCAGTAACCATGGAGACAAATGACAGGGACAAAACAACTCATAGTAAAAAGGAAGAAAAAAGGTAAATAAATACAGTAGTAATAGATATGGGACGGGTAATAAAAGTGCTACATAATGTTGTTACTGCAATTTAAGAGTCTGACTACTGTTGGAAGATACAAATACAGATAACACATCAGAACCCTGACATAATCGCCATATTTATAATGAAACCATCATATTTGATAATATGATATTAATCTTATCATATAAAAAATATAATTTATTGTTACTACTGTAAATCGATTTGAAATTATTATGGGATCTCCTTCAGTGCTTTCAGAAACTTTACTTTTTAAAATAATTTAGTTTCTGGCGTACAACAACTACATTAATTATATTCTCAAGTCATTTACATTAATAAATGCTGTTAAAGTATTGTTTGTTGTCATTTCTTAATCTTATTTTCTTAACCTTTTTAACCAATTTAACCTTATTGTAATGAAAAATACTGTATAACAGCATCAAGGTTGTGCGAGTTCTTTGGCAGTATCCATCCCAGATTTAATTCGCTCAGTCGTTGCAGCAATATGGCAATTATCTTCTAAAAGAGACAGAAAGAGAAAAGACACTTGAGCTTGTGAAATGTCAAGGTCACGGTCTCGTACTGCCTCTGCATGTTTAATCCAAACCTCCACTAGAAACATCATTTCCTTCAGCTGCGCGTACACCTGCCAACCCCAGCGTTACGCGCTCTCTCATCTGAGACCAAACTTAGACCCAATAAAAACTTCATTACCTCTGATTGCTGTGGTTATACTTAAACTTTTAGAAATGCTTCCAACAGCGTTCACTTCACATTTAGAGATCTAATAAAAAAGTCTATTTTCAACAGCCATGGGTAAAGTTTTCCAATAGATGCGTCTATTAACGTTCAAAAACACTATGAGCGTTTCATCACTGCAAACTCACCAACTGTTGTCAAGGATTTCTCAACATGGTAAACAAAACAGGATGAAACAGTCGGAAAGAACTTTTTTTTTCACAATGACTCATGGAGCTACATGGAAATGAGTCTGTTATGATCTGTGGCCTACAAATGCCAGAATGAATTTGAACATTTTGAGATGTGCGCGGTCATCGCTGACTAATGTGACAAGCTTAAAGCTCACAGTCAATCAAAGAGAAGCTAATTCTAATTCTTGTGTACGTATCCATAATCCATCATAATCCACGAGGGAGCAGTTGTTATAATCAAGAGACAAATTTCTGTTTGCCTGCTGCCAAAAATAATTTAAAAAAGCAACTGTGAAAAGGAGCTCTCTTGCTAAATGATAAATTAGGCTCTCTGTGAGAACCGGGAACCGAGTTCTCCTGGGTTACTGATTGCAAATATAGAAGTATTTCCACAGTGTTTTTTAAAGCACGCTCTTCCTGCCTGTCTAATATGCACCTCTGAGAGATTGTTTGACCTCAGTTTTCTGGCGAATCATTGATTGGGGTCTTCAAGTCAAGCTCCACAGCTCTTAATGCACACGCGAGACTGCTCTGACCTCTCGGCTTAAACACGGTTTTGACTGAAGACTCGCATCAAAAGACACGAATGGCTGAATACAACTCATCTCTCGTACAACTTCTGACAACTTTTCTTTGATGGATGACTTTTTATTTTACAAGTAAGAAATTCAAACCCAAAAAGTAAGGCTGCATGATTTGAAATTTGTGATTTTGGGGATACAAATTGTGATTGCGATTTACAAAAAAACAAAACAAAAGTTTGTTAAGCTTGTTTTGTAGGGCTGCACAATTTGGCAAAACGTTTGTGAATATATATTAGTGTGGCTATAATAATAATAATAATTTACATTTCATTATTATTATTATTAAATAAGAAAATAATAATTTATAAATAAAAACAAAATATGAAATATTACTATTGTAATATTTCACTGTTAATCGAGTATTTAAGAAATAATAACAACAACAACAATAATAATGTTCTACATTACAACTATAAAATAACAATATAAAAATAAGTTTATTTATTTATTTGTTGTTGTTGTAAAATAAGAAAATACAAATTACTACATAAAAACAAAATAAGAAATGTAAATTGAGTATTTAAGAAAATGTAGAAATAATAATAATAATAAAAATATAGTAATAATTATTTTTATTATTTTACATTATGACTATAAAATTACAATTTTATATTATGATTAGTATTAATAATGAGAAAAAAAATAAAATAAGAAATATCACTATTGTAATATTTCACTGTAACTCTAGCATTTAAGAAATAATCATATTTTTTACATTACAACTATAAAATAAAAAATACTAATATTTATAGTTGTCTTTGTTTCTTCATTTTTTTAAACGTTAAACCATCAAACTTTTCTTTCAACAGAAAATGTCAGGAAGCCCTTAAAGCTTCTTTAGCTGATAAGCACTTTGCAATTTTGTTTTTATTTTAAATGTTTTAAATCATGCAGCCCAACCAGCAAGGAATAAATCCTTGTGATTTCTCTTTAAGGTCATGCTAAAGTCATAAAACACTGTCAGTAAATATTTTAGAAAATGTGTCATATCTCAGAGTGAAATAATCAACAAGATAGAACTTGTATCACGAAAAGTGGGCAAGAGAATTGAGGGTGAATAGTAAATGGATCCTGAGGTTTAATGTTGTATTATTTCCATATTTAACCTTCAATAATAATTTAATTTAAATCAAAAATGAATAATACATAATAAATAATTATATTTAATAATATTATTTTATTATTTAGAATAACATGCATCCATGAGTCACTAAGAGCAGTAATGTGCACTAAGAAAGTAAATAGGGTCAATACTTAATTTCATCTGGATTTTAAATATCAGTAAAATCAAATAATGACTAGAGAAATGAGTTATACTATAATGTCTCAAAACATGCTATAGAGGCCAAGAGTGTTGAAATCATCAGAAGAAACAATGAAAATGAGTTGGATCACCAACACCCAACATCGCTGCTTTATTTAGGGATGTAGATGATGTGTTTTCCCCCTGCAGTTCACTTTAATAACACAGTAAAAATTAAAGAACTGTTGAGGAAAAAAAATCAAGGTTGTTCTTTTTAAAGGCCTCGGCAACGAGACCCGTTTCCAACAAACATCTGGAACCGAGCAGCACTTTGTTTGTCCGTGTTTATTCTGCTTTTCGAGACAGTGGGCCAGAACGTCTGAGCTTGCTTGGATTTCTGAAAATGATGGATTTTGAAAAGAAAATGAATCATTACTCGTGGGTCACATCTCCGATCACCTCATCATATTTAGGGTGATTTCTGCAGGGGCGCTCAGAAGTGGCCAGTTGTCTGCATTAAAAGCAGATGAACAGAGGAGGCTTGAAGAAGGATTCAGTGTTTACAGAATATGAATCACTGTTGGACGGCTTTCAAAGATGTTTTTCCAAGTCGTGTTTCCCTGATATTGTGGGAAACTGTGGAGCAGAAGCACACCTGCTGTTCACCAATAATTAGGCAATTAAGATTTGCTTAGTGCAAAACTGTGTAACATCAAGCCTCATTTATGAAACATAAGCGGAGCAAATGTCTGTGTAAATTGTTCGTAAAAATATGCTTATGTAAATCAGCGCCGCCGCAACTGAATCTAAAGCGCAAAACATTTATAGTGTGTAGACAGATTCTGTGAGACAGATCTTTTTAGTGTATCATGATTATACAACAAACTAATCTAATTCCGAACGAGCCTTATGAATATGAGTCTTCATTTAAGGGAATAGCGACCCGATGTAATAGGTTCACTCATAGTTACCGCAGGCAGAAAACAAAAGAATAGGAAATGTCATCAGCAAAACTTGAAGTGATTCAGTGATTTACTGCAGAGCAAGTACTGAACGCAGTCAAATATTATAGTGTCACTGTCAGTTAATGGTGGATATGGTGAAGAAGCTGTCAGTTGAAAATTATAGCTTTCAGATGTATATGGTTAAGATTGTGAATATGGGCCAGATGCTGAATACAGGGAAATGAGGACAGTGATGATGCTCAAACTGAAAGGTAACAAAATATGCTTTATTTTATTCTTTTTGTCATTGCTGTTTAAATATCATGAGAGTTTTATACTATTACGGTATAAATATAGATCCATCCGTGTTGGATATAGATTCGGGTCACTGAAGACTCGAAAATGTAATAATGATTGGAGAAACATTCATGCATTTAAGGGTTAAAAAAGTATCTAAAAAGACTGTTAAAAGTCCACAAAAAGTCTGTGTAAAAACATTTTGCAAGAACTCTCTTTAATGTATTTATTATCAAAATGACTAAAATACTTAGACATTTGGAAATGGAATTGTTTTTGGAACTTATTTATATTTTTAATTAATATTTTGGAAAAAAAAAAGTTCAAATTTGCTTTTATTTTTTATATTCAGTTTTCATTTTGATATAGTTTAAGCTTTAGTTATGTACTTTTGTGTTTATTTATTTTTATTTTTTTATTTTTTTTTTATTTTTTTTGTTTTATAAGATACTGTGTAGCTTTAATTTTTTTTCAGCTTTACTTTTTTTATTTTCAGTTTAAGTTTTAGTTGTACTACTTCAATTTGAACTTTTATTTCTATGGAGGCTTGTTTCCACCACTGAAAATCTAAATAAAAAAGGTCATTTTGTCTTTTTGTCTCGCAATTCTGATTGTTTTCTTGCAATTGTGAGTTTATTTCTCAGGATTGTGAGTTTATATCTTGCAATTCGGATAGATATAAGACTAGATATAAACTCGCACTCCTGAGAAATAAACTCGCAGTTGCAAGAAAAGTTGCAAGACCTTTTATATCTTTTATTCAATGGCAGGAACAAGCTTCCATATATTTCAGTTATAGTTGCCAAGGCAACATTTATAATGTTCTTAGTTTCTCCTTCCAATATTTATATATTATTTGTTTTATTTCAATTAATGAAACTTTTTAAAAAAACTAGTTTTAGTTAACAATGACAAGATTATGCTGAGAAAATAACAAATAACAATTTAATAGAAGGTATTTTATGATTGGTAGACATTCTGCTCATTTGCATAACGTTCAATTGTGCTAATCTTTGTCACATGACTAATAGTCACTCACTGCTGACATAAAACATATTACTGGCCATAAACATTTGAACGGTAACATACACTGTATATTTAATCAACTGTTGATCATGCATGTCATCTGTACTTCATGGTAATGACAAAAATATTTGGAATTATGCAAATGTAAAAAAAAAAGTGAACCTGGTTTGTGTTCACATTACACATTATAAGTGAACCTAAAAGTGAGTGACTAAACGTAAGCCACACTCTGCATTACAAATTATTGTACAGAATACCATTCCTCTCATTTTTCATGAACAGGACCCGCTGAAGATAAAAGCCTTCTGGTCATTTTTTGGGGGTTGTGAAACCCTGTCAGTGTGAGCGCACCTAAAGTGGAGGTGTTTGAGTACAGCAAGTCAACAGGTTCTCCAGCCCGAGGTGATGACTACTTTAAAAAGCCCTCTCGGTATCATCATTTTCATAATTGCCTTCAAGCCGTCCACATGAAGGCCTTTAGTTATGTGTACTTAATGACAGCGCTATTCCCTCCGAGCTCCACGCAACCTTTGAGGCTAGGAAGGTTCACACAGGTAAGCACTTTGCTCAGAGAGCTATTGAAAATGAGGCCGGTGTGCTTATGCATTAAACATTAAGTCCCAGTAGACGGGCGAAAGAGAAAAACACTCGTTTAATCGAGTCCATTTTCCCAAGAATTCCAATTAAATATCTAAAATGAAATAAAATCCTTTGCGTCATGTGAAATCATAAAGCCCATCTCTCTCGCTCTCTCTCTCTCAAGTTCAAGTTGTTTATTGGCATGACATTTGGAATATAGTATTGCCAAAGCATTTTAAATAAGTATATTTAAATACAAAATGGACTAACACCACTAAAGTAATAACAAGAAAAAAAAGAAAAAAAAGATGAGGAACAGTAGATAATAGAAAAAAAAAACAGCAGATAATATATCTATCCTAATATTAATTTAAATAATTACAATTATATACAATAAATAATAATGGATAAACAATGGATAAACCATTTTGTATGGTGTGCAAGGTTATTTATATATATATTGCAGCTAGTTTGGCTGCCATGAGCATATAGTAGAGTTTCTCTGAGTCATTTAGAGTAAAGAAGGAAAAATTAGAGCTGCAAATTGTGGAAAGAAATCCCCCTTGTAGTGGCATACGAGAAGAACGTGTTACCCATCCTCTATTTGCTTCAAATCAGTGTCTGCAACAGAGACTATCTCTGTTCTCTTGTTCTATCCAGGATTTTTTATGTCTTCCTTTCTCTGTTTCCAAGTCATGGTCACTGAGTCGATATTTTGAAAGAATTTGTATTTCTTTTAATCATTTATTTGATAAGTAATTTGTCAATTTGGTGGTTATTTTGCCAAGTTTGGTTAAAAGGTCAAATTAGTTTTTTAATTAAACAACAATCTCTTCCATATTTTCTCATTTCATTAAACATTTTTTTATTAAACATGGACCTTTATTTTCACCTTATCCACCTTATTTCTGCTATTGGGACACCCTACGGTCTCATGGACTTACTGGATACACGTACGCGGCAAAGTCCACAAGACCGTAAGTGCATTAAGTGTGCCATTTGGGACAGGGCCAAAATAGGGTCTCGCGCACTCAACGCGCACGGCCGCCCACACCGCAATGATGTCATTTTTGCCGCGCACACCTTCGCGCTCGTGTGGACGCGGCGAGTATAAACCAAGCTTAAGGGGTATAAGCCCAATTCAGCCCTACAGGCAAAGTCCCTTATTCAAGGCAAGTCATTTCACTTGGCGGCCATCTTTAAAACCCTCTCGGGCATCTATTTCAGTCATGAAAGTGCAGCTACTATCTTTTTGAATGGGGAAACATCAAAATATCCAAAACTGTTCGCCAAGCTTACAATTGAATTTCGTATTTGAAATCACCAATGAAATCTGACAACAACTGTCACATAAATGTTGTTTCTAAACGCTCGAATCATGACAGAAAACGGCATTTTCAGGCTGGATCAAGCTCATGCGCAGTGGAAGTGCGTCTGACTGTTTCTATGGGAACCGGAGCTTCTAGCGGCAGCTGCAGTGATGCGATGACTTTACCAATCACCGATTGGCTCTCATTTAGAAGGCGGGACTTATTCCGCCATATTGAGCGTTGCACTTTCCCCATTCAAAACAATACGAGTGTTCCACAGTCTTTGCTACAGGCTTTGTTAGAAGTGCCTTTATTTACCCTTAGAATGTTTTTTACAAATTCCAGTTGTGTTCTTTCTATAAAATATCAATTGCATACAGTAGAACTGGTTTAATGATCGCGAGACCTTTTATTTTGATTTGATGGCATAAAAATGGCCTCGAGCCCTCTCATTCAAGGCCTTTACAGCTAGACTAAAGCCCCCGATGCTGAGATCTCAATGCCCAGGTAAGTGTAGCTAGTCCTGTGTTCTAAGACTTCTCCATTATGTGAACTGGTAAATGTTTCCCTGAGACCTGGCCTTCACCATGACTCTGGTTTTGTCCATGTTTACTGTCAGTGTCCATTCCTCGCAGTACACACTCACACTCTCTCTCTATCTCTCTCTCTCTCTCTCTCTCTCTCTCTCTCTCTCTCGTTTTAGAGGTAATATTGTGCGAATATGGCATGACTTTAAACAAGCCCAGTCTGATTGGTCAGCGGTGTGTGTGCCGCTATTTGTGCATCTCCTCAGTATTCCGGCTGCTGATTTGGATGTCAGGAGTGATAAAGGGTGACTCAGGAACGAGGGATGGACTAATCGCGCAGTCTTCACGCACCCGTCCCGGAGCCCTAGAGGCCGCGTTTATGAACCTCAGTGAAATAAAACGCCAGACAGCGGTCCATCACTCTCTAGAACAGTGAAGCAGAAAACGTAAAGAAACACGTCTCACAGTCAGTAAATATGCTAGCAGTGACAACATCAGAGACATTAAAAGGAAGCGTGGTGCTATGATTTTCAGGCCTGACCCGCAGGCGATATTTGGGGATGCTACAATTCTCCGGAGTTTGTATACGTCTCTTCTTAGCAGATGATTGACGTTTCCTGACGTACGCTTCCGCTATTTATTCCCTGCTTGTGTCGGAGCCCATGGAGAACGGCAGATTGACTTGCTGTTTCGAAAAGCATCAGCCTGAGATCCAAGAGAACATCAATCACACCTCACTTCTGACCGGCAATCTCTCTCTCCGTGCCATTTCTCTGCTATCGGTCCAGCTGTGTATGTAAATTCATAGATAAGACGACATTATACACAACATGTGTTTATGCAGGGATAAACCAGAGATGCCGTCACTGGAGTTGGTTTAGGAAATGGGGTTGGATCATCTTCATTTATTCTAATTTTACCAAAATTGTCCATCGAGACATGTTGTTTGCTGTGGCTCCTCAGAGTCGGATAAACTGTGTGAACTGTGCAGTGGATTTCAAATCCTCTGTGAAAATATCTCTCTTCTTGAGACGCATCTCACGCAAACAGAGTAAAAAAGATCATCAGTGGATTTGTCTACCAGTGGTACTGTTTTTGCTGTATTTTGGATGAAATAAATGCATACTTAGTCAAACATGTATTGTATATAATAATTATATCTAATTCTCTGTCAATATAAGTCATCAGTACTTTAATATGGTGATGACAAAACATTTGTAATTATGCAAATGTGAAAAATAAAGTGAACCTGGTTTGTGTTCACATTACACATTATAAGTAAACTTGAGCGACAACACGTAAGCTAAACTTCCAAGCTGTAATTGGTTTAAAGGGGTTTGTAGTGGTAATATATGAGTGATATATGACTAATGCCGCGCTCACACTACACTTTGAGGACACAAAAGCTAAAAGCTAAAAGGTCACGCCGTGACGAATCAATTTGCTTTACAAGGTTAAGAGTGCAATCACAAACCAAACAGAAAGCTTTAAGCGGACCAAAAAGTTCATTTAAACTGTCCCTGACCTTAAAAGATGCTTCAGATTTTTTATTTGTTTTATTTTTAGGTCCATTAGCTGTAGCAGGGTTTAAGGGTTTAAGTCCATTTTCCATTCAATATTTATTTATTCATCTTTTGTGGACGTGTTTGTGGACCAGATCCACTTGAATATTATTAAATAATAATTATAATGATGATGATGATAATTATATTGCACTCAGATAAACATAATAATCAATGAACTTTGCATTTAGACTGGTTAAAACGACTCCTGAAACTTACTAGCACAATGATGTTGTTTTTTGTGGAACTCCTAAACACTATATTAATTATAATTATTCTAATTGTTATTATTTGTAATATATCTCACAAGAGTCTCGGTTTAGTTTGCTTTAAAGGGTCCAATTTCATTTAACCATTCACACATAAGCAGAAATTCACACGATCCCTAAAATGAGACAAAAAGTGTGAAAAAACCCTGCGATAAAGTGTTTTGAATTTCACAAAACAGCATCAAGATAATCTCTCCGAGAGAACGACGAGTCTCTGTTTTCTGAGCTGATGTTTAGTGTTTGCTCAGGGGTGGGTGGTTACGGATGATATGAGAAAGCGTGGGACAGACAGAGAGAAAAAGACACAGATCACACAGCTCTCGCTCGCTCCCTCTCCGCAAATACTCTCATCCCGGAGAAGGTGGGCAGCCGGATACATGCGGCTTATCCATCTCTCCCAGGGCATGCTGGGTAAAGCTCAACTCCTGCCGGCTGACATAGACCTAAGCCCCACAGAGCTCCGGTCTCTCCGCGGAGGACCACACACGTACTGGGAGGGGGATTTATTTACTCATATTTAGCTGCGTCCATTGATAGAACATATGAGAAACTTAAGAGCAGCTTCCGGCTGATGTTATCTGGGCTGAGCCCGTGTGCGCTGGGAGGGTGATTTATGTCCGAGGTCGGTGATTGATGTCACGTCCAGCACATACTGGGACGAGGGGTGGATGTGTTGTCATACTGACACTGTGATGCATGGATGAGCTGTTGCCTAGGAAACTAGTCTAATGTGCTGGGTCTATTAACGTTTAGGAGAAAATATACAAATATTTTGACCAGTCCCAGATTAATATGCAGAGACAAGTGCAATTTTGACTTTTAGATTTTTAATTTAGATTTACTTACATTTTTGATTTTTGATTTGTGTTTTTTTTTTATTTATTTTTTTTAGCCTATTATTTTCAGTGTTTTCTAGTTTTAAGTTTATTTTACTAAATATGTTTAACTAATTTTAGCGTCATTATAGTGTTAGTATTTTACGGCTGTCAAAGTTAAGTGTTCTCAACACAGTCTTATAACTATTGCTATTCACTGTTATTATTGTTAATTAATACTATTAAAAAACTACAATGTAAAAAATTATATGATCAATGAGTTATGATTTTTTTTTTAACTTTTTTTTTTAAGTTAAACAAGATTCCACTCAGTCAAATCAATGTGATTTAAGTTGAAATGGCTTGAATATTCAAGCTGATTGTCCTTAAAAAAAGTAAGCCAGCAAAAAATAAATAATTCAGTGCAGTGTCCTTAACTGAAATAAAACATAAATATTAGACGAAAAACTTAAAACCTAACATATTTTATTTAATTTCTTATTTTCATTTAAGTTGAAGTAGCAAAAAACAACAACAAAAAACAAACAAATTAAATAAATTAAAGCTACACAGAAATATTAAAAAAATATATATAAAAAATGACAAAAGCACATAAAAAAAAAGATATAAAAAAATAATAAATAAAAATAAAAGCTAATTCAAAATAGCATGAATATAATAGTATATAAATAATACTAAACAACACTGTTGCTATCTAGAAAATTGAAATGCTTATTGCAGGTGGATTGTTAAGGTTTTAAGTTTTATAATATGTATCAAAAACTAAGTAAAGTAAAAAAAAAAAAGTTAAATCCCTTCATGTCCATTTTTATGTAATTTATTTGTGATGAAAATACGTTTAGTTTTCATCATGCATTTTATTTTTAATTCAGTTTCTGTTAATGATAACACGAGTTGGAAACACTTGTTAGGCTTAACCGATGGTGTCAGTCGGGGGGGCATTTACATTTGCATTTACTATAGTTGCTGCACTACAAATAATAAAAAAGAAAAACATTTCTCGAAACTTCTGATTAGGTTTACTTTCCCCAGCCAACTAAACTATATCAATCACAACCTAACAAGTTAGCTCAGTACATCGGCAGCAGAGATCAGATTTGATGAGGCTAAGAGAAAAATGAAAGGTGGTAAACTATAAATCTATGGTATGACTATTAAACCTACATTCCTCGGGTGTGGTTTATTAAAAAGAGAGAATTATAGGGAAAACATGAGTGGTTTGAGGCAGCGTTTTTAAAAGGAGCTTTATGTCAAACCATCTCAAAATCCTCTACTGCCCCCTAGTGGAAACCAGGGCCGTACATCAGCACTTAATGAACTGAGTGAGAGAGGGAGCTCAGTGTGTGGCAAACCCAGCGAGTTCACGACAGTGACAGGCTTCCTGTGCTTAGAGAAAACAAGGGGGAGACAGACAGCCTGGAAAAGGGAAACGAGAGGAAACACAAGTTCCTTGCAGCTCCAAAGTCAGAGCAGAAACATGAAGATGTCAATAAAATGCACACGCTATGAAACTGATAAAAGCAGAGAGGTTTTCCGCCCCGCTGCCATCCCGCTTGACTCTGAGACCGAGAGGCGAGAGTCATTTTCTAGAGGGAAGACGGATTCAGTGACGTCTTTTCCTGGAACATCTCTAGTTCCCTAATTGGAGTCTACTGGCTTTTCAAGCTCAAGCTTGCATTAGCCCGTTTCGTCAGCAGTCTCTCCGCTGAGGTGACAGTTAAAGGGATAGTTCAACCAAAAATGAAAATTAGCCCATGATTTACTCACCCTCAAGTCATCCTATGTGTATATGACATTCTTCTTTCAGACGAACACAATCTGAGTTATATTAAATAATGTCCTGGCTCTTCCAAGCTTTACAATGGCAGTGAATGGCTGTTTCTGTTTTGAAGTCTATCCATGATAAAAGTGCATCTATCCATCATTAAAGTGCATCTATCCATGATAAAAGTGCATCTATCCATGATAAAAGTGCATCTATCCAATATAAAAGTGCATCTATCCATCATAAAAGTGCATCTATCCATGATAAAAGTGCATCTATCCATCATAAAATTGCATCTATCCAATATAAAAGTGCATCTATCCATGATAAAAGTGCATCTATCCATCATAAAATTGCATCTATCCAATATAAAAGTGCATCTATCCATGATAAAAGTGCATCTATCCATCATAAAATTGCATCTATCCAATATAAAAGTGCATCTATCCATCATAAAAGTGCATCTATCCAATATAAAAGTCAAGTCAAGTCAAGTCAAGTTTATTTGTATAGCGCTTTTCACAATACAGATTGCATCAAAGCAGCTTCACAGTATTAAATTAAAATAATACAACAAAGTTTGTTTCAAGAGGAATTTATTGATTGATAAAATTAAATTAAATATCCCCAAAATATCCCCATCTATCCATCATAAAAGTATGATGGATAGATTCACTTTTATGATGATAGATGCACTTTTATGATGATAGATGCACTTTTATGATGTATACAGATGCACTTTTATGATGGATTGATGCACTTTTATGATGGATTGATGCACTTTTATGATGGATAGATGCACTTTTATGATGGATAGATGCACTTTTATATTGGATAGATGCAATTTTATGATGGATAGATGCACTTTTATCATGGATAGATGCACTTTTATGATGGATAGATGCACTTTTATGGACTTCAAAACAGAAACGGCCAATCACTGCCATTATAAAGCTTGGAAGAGCCAGGGCATTTTTTAATATACCTCAGATTGTGTTTGTCTGAAAGCAGAATGTCATATACACCTAGGATGACTTGAGGGTGAGCAAATCATGGGCTAACTTTTATTTTAAAGTAAACTATCCCTTTAAAGACCTATTCCAGCCTAAAAGAGCATTCCAGATGGTCGAGGACTGCAGCGGATTCGTCTTAATCTGCAGAAAGGCCCTCTCGTGCTTTCTGCCTCAGAGAGTCGACAGGGGCAAACGCTAATTGGGAGGAGGGTCAGAATGAGGCAGAAAAAGAGGACATGAATGAAGTAACAAGGTTACGGTGTACCTGACAGTGAGGATGGGGGTTTGAACAGCCCATCGTGGCTCCTTTATTCTCAAAGATCTGAAACACAAGAGAAAAAGACATTATGTCCTGTCAAAGAACCCAGACATAACAGCAAACGTTATACAAGCGTACAGAAACAACCTAAAACATGCTGCAGACAGACAGGTGCAGACAAAACATGCTCTCTTATTAAGACATGAAGAGATCAGAGCACATGTTGCTGTTTGAAGGGAGACATCCTGTCGAAGGGAGTTTTAAGACTTCCTGGCACCTCCCTCAAGGGTGATATAAAAGGATTTGGGCAGGATCTGTCCTTGACTACTCCGCTTGATAAATATTGACTCGGGTAAAGTCACCGCTCTTCAGGGTCTGTAAATTGCAAAGACGAGGCAAAACACATACTCTGATGTGTTTAACAGAGAGGAGATAACCACCGGTGTTATCCGGAGGAGTCGGTGAAACGATAGTCTCCAGTGGGAAAAATGTAGCAATGTCCCAGTAGATGCTTCTCCGATTGGACTGAACTTTGCTGTACCCTAAGTTAATGATAATTATCCGTCACTTTCAACCTGGATTTTTAAAAATTATTATTACTTTAATATGTTCCTTGAGGTACACTTATAATGTTAATAAAGTTTTGTGCACAAAAGAATTATATATATATAATTGTTTTCCTTAAAACTCATCTTTGATCACGAAAATGATCTGAAAACATATTTGAAATGAAATATGAAAACATATTTTTTTTAAATTCCTTGAAAAAAAATGTGTTATGCCTTAAAATAGCTTGAATGTAACTCTACACCCTTGCCTCATTAAGTATTTTAAGTAAATTAGACCCGCCTCCACTCACTCACACCAGCTCAGAGATCCACTGGTTGACGATCACACGGTGTGGTATTAGCGGCCCCTAAGTTAATAACTAATGATCGTTGCGACGGATGTGAATCAATCAAACTAACTTTAGCTGGACAATAACTTTATTCTAGAGCAGCTATAAAGCCAAAACACTTTACTTTAATTTCCTATTTTCAATGTAAAGCTGCTTTGGAACAATCTACATTGTTAAAAGCACTATATAAATGAAGATGACTTGACTTGACACATTGATCTGATTGGTTACAAGATAGTTTGTGATGTCAGAAACGCCAGCGATTTCAAACCGTGTTTTTGAGACTGTCTTTGGTTCACTGCAGTTTTAAGGTGAAAATACTCAGCAATGCTGTTGACTGATGAATTTACACATGGTTTCACTTAAAGCATATTAAAAACACCACATGGACATTTAAACAACATTAAAAACTTCATTTTCACCACAGGGGGACTTTAATCAATTATCTGAATTTAAATAAATAAGAAGAACGCCGAGTGGAATGAAGTGTATAACTAAACACAAAACCCATGCTTCTGCAGCCTTGAGAAGAGGCTGAAGCACAAGTGTTTTGAAGATTTGTCATTTACAGACAAAGCCTTATGAAATTGTTTATTTGCGGGTTTGTGATGTAGCTGCTGTCAGACACAATACAGCTGACTGTATCATCGGTCAACCAAAGTTTCTTTGTAAACTCTCCATTACACTGCACCTCCTATACAAAACAACCTGCAGTCAAATCCAAACGAACACATAAATCTCAGACGCGATCCATGACACCATTAAAGATTATCCATCCATTTGTTCCTGATGCTAGTATCCTGCTCAAGTCTTGACAGATATGAGCAAATGAGCTACTTAAACTGGACACGTCAAAGCAAACGATCCTTCACACTTCCATTTGTCCTGTTGTCGACAGACTCAAGCGTGTGGAGTACACCAGAAACTGAAATCAAATCTGTATATGGTATCCAGTGTAGACAGCATCAGTGTTTATAATGGGTTCTATTGGCTTTTGATGCAACGCTCACATCCAGGGTAGGCATGTGTGAGCCATAAGCGTCTGAGTGCAAGCGTCATCGGCCTATGATGCGATGATGTAAAACTATCAGTCGATGTCTTGCTCTAGAGGCAGTCAAGAGCATATGTGCAAATGTGTTTGCCCGTGTGACGCCACAAATCCACAATATCCAAACAAGCCATTTTTGGAGCTTGAGTAAATAAATGCTTTGTTTATAATGAGGAGGATTAGCCTACATCAAGATGTTAGGTCTGGCAACTCACCATTGTCAGGGCTCAATCCGAGGGGCGGGATAAACGGTTGTCTTTCAAATTCGCTCTGCATGCAATAGGACAGCGCTTCAACCAACCAGAGCATTTTCCCAACAGCGGAGCTAGTTGATAAATTAAACTTTTGCCATATCTGGCCGGCAAAACTACGAACACATCTTCCTGTTTTAAGAATGATTTAAGTGCCGTTCTTTGTTCTTTTCTCAAAGAAAAGCTTAACTCCAAGTCCTCCAGAGTCACGGACAAAGCCGATTCGAAAGACCGCTGTTCGCCAGCAGCAGCTCTTCTTTGTTTTCAAGTAGCAGGGAATTCACGTGGAACCGTCACACTCACAACTCTGTCGTCATTATGCAAAGCCCGCCCACCGATTCTACACACGATGTGATTGGCCTGACTAGAGTTTGGTTTGTCCAGCTCGAAAGTCAACGGAGAGCTGCTAGACTACACTGGCTGCAAAATACATTTTGCTGCCGCTAGGGTGCGTCTAGATTTCTAGGCTAGAGGAGGATGTTTTAAGCTATGAAACTTGCTGGATGTTTTAATGTTACAAAGACCTCTTGCATGTTAAAAAAATATCAAGGCAAATTTGATTTCTCATTCCCTTTAACAAAAAAGTATGCATGAAGGTCCACCCTAACCCCACCCCTAAACCTAACTGTGAGTGGGGCGTAAGCATATCGCATGAAAAAGTACAAATGAGAAAAAAATTCATTTGAATTAGCCACCGAATTGCCAAACCATAAAATAGTTACGAATTGCCATGAGTCTCTTTTGGTTTGTTGCGTGTGCATC
The DNA here is from genome assembly GCA_021554675.1 of Leuciscus idus. NCBI lineage: Eukaryota > Metazoa > Chordata > Actinopteri > Cypriniformes > Leuciscidae > Leuciscus > Leuciscus idus. Next base: position 4,076,425 of record CM038645.1, read on the forward strand.
TTTATTTCAGTATTATTCTTGTCAACAAAATTACTAAAGAAAATGTTCATTGACAAAGACGAGATGAATATATCATAAAAATAACAAATGTTTTTGATAAAGTTGACTTGCGACATTCTCACATCATCAACAGAGAACAACGCATTACAGTACATTGTGTCCTCACTTCGTGCAACAACAGTTTTCCAGTGACAAGCATTCGATCTCTGCTTCGGACCAAGCAATTGGACCAAATGAGGAAGTACCCTAATATGCAGCTGTGTAGAATAATGATTTGGGCCAATGAGATTTTACAGTGCACAGGTCTACTCAGTGCAAAATGCTTGTCGCAATCCCAATTGGTTAGGACAATAACTCAAATTGACATGAAAGAGATAGCTCTGATCCCTGATTCCTGGAGTTCCTGAAGTCGGCACTGTGCCGTAATGCACTGAAGGTGCTTCCTTTTGCCATGACCCCACAAGGGGTGCTCTTTAGCACCCTTATGAACCATCAAATGAAAAATTGGACACTCTATGGCATGGCAGGGTATCCAATCCTGATCCTGGAGAGCAATTTTCCTGCAGAGTTTTTCTCCAACACACTCGCCAGCGCCTGGAAGCTTCTAGCAAAGCCACTTGATGGCAAGCCTGCAACCTTAGCTGAAAAAAGCACAACACCTGCTAATGCTGCGGTGCGTAGGGAAGGAGACAAGAGGCCGTTTAACAAAAAAAAAAAAATGTCAATGGAGGAGCTTCACTACGCTGAATAAACCGCTTTTGTGAGGAAATAGCTTATCATTTACTGAATCGACAGCCCATCGGCTAATCTTCAACATGTTTGTTTTTAATAATTTGTTTTGGATTGATCCATTTTTAGTTTACAAAAAAAAAAAATGTTTTATAAGAGAAGTCACGGACAATTGCGCGACAGTTATGGTTCAGTTTACGGCATTTCTCATTAATTATATGGTATCCGCAAACAGTGACTGACTGTCGCTCAACTCTGAACGAACTTCAATGACGTCAAGGCTATAATGTGATTGGTTATCAAGGCACACGTGATCCAAGTTAGCCGTTACGTATGGTAGCCCAATGGTAGAGCCACGGACCCTCGTAACACCCAATAATAAGACCATCTCTGTTTCTAGTGATCCTGAAGACCCTGATTAGCTGGTTCAGGAGTGTTTAATTGGGGTTGGGGCTAAACTCTGCTGGAAAGTGGTCTTCAGGAGCAAGACTGGACAGCCCTGCTCGATACTCTTGTGGACTTTACAGAATTGCACCTTTAGGGGTAAAACAACATGTCACTGGAGCAGGTAAAGGTACAACTTTATACTTTATCTCCCCATACAAGGTGCATAACCTTAGTAGTAAAATGTTCCCTTAAGGTACTATTACAAACCTTTTAGGGATAAATCAGGTACAAAGATGTCCTCTCGAGGGTACTGCCCAAAAGAACACGCTGTTCTCATAAAGGTACATTTTTTAGTTATTTTTCTGAGAGAGTACAGTGAGCACCACAAGAACGCAAGTCATTGTATCACTGCATTAAGTGTTTTGGAGAGGTATTTGTACACTGTCATAACTGTAATGTTTATTGTATTTCTGCACTCCCGGAGAATACACTCTTCTTGTATTAATTGGTATTGACTGTGTTGTGTGTTACATGAGTGTCCTTCCCTCATTATTTATCTTTTTGTGGGAAAACTGCAGGACTAGTAGTTGTTTTACACCTGCCGTTGATCATGGTGACAGTTGTTGTGTTTCATCAATACATTTGGTTGATAAAATATAGTTAATTTTGGTTACACATTATTTTGATGGCATTCTACTAACTACAAGTAAAGTTGCAACTACATGTCAACTGACTCTCATTAATTTGCAACTACATGTCAACCAACTCTTAGAGTATTAGTAGACTGGTAGGGTTCAGGTTAGTAGAATATGTTGACATGTAGGTGCAAAGTTACTTATAGTCAGTATAATGTCTGTTGAGGAGCATCAAAATTAAGTTTTATCAGATATTAAGCAGACAGTCAACTAATACTCTAATGAGAGGTAGTTGACAATGACATGTAGTTGCAAAGTCACTTATAGTTAGTAGAATGCCTAAAATGCTATTGTTTTTCCCCAATACGGGACACATGAATGTTGAATAATTATGAATTATGAAGATTTTGTGTTCCATTCACATCTATTCATGTGCATGTAAACATGGGACAGTGGATATAAAGGAATCTGCATGTTACTATTGAAAAAAATAAACTAGTAAGATGTAAAAAAGGTTGATATTGCACATATTGTACAAAAATTAGAGGGCATAATCCTTATATGAAGGTTAGCCAATCACAACCAAGGCCATTTATCTAGAGAAGAAGCAAAAAGGCTGTAAAACAGTCATATAAAACTAAATTATGGCTATTTTAAATGCAAGAAATATAACTAAGATTATAAGTGGGCTTTGGAGAAAAACATTAAATGATGAAGTGTGTTGGGTTCTGTACCATTAAGCAGAATTCCTTAGTTAAACTGAATCTATAGTCTGTCAAAAAGCAATTGATGCTCAGGAACTCTCTCACGCTCATAAGTTAACTATCTTTTGGCACAAACATCTTAATTCGCTGCATTCATATCCCTGGAAGCCTTTGAAGTGCTCCATTATTCCCTTGCAGGAGCATTAATGTGTCCAGAGAGGCCAGAGGAGCGCTCCACACTGCCTGCCATTGATCAGCGCTGAGACGCCCTGACTGAAGAGCATCTCCCAATTGATCCAATTAGCACTGATGAGGAAGACTGGGACAAAACCCAATCGAGCGGCGTCCCTGCCTCTGACTCCTTTAAACACACACACACACACACTCTTATGCAATCACGTCCCTGTGACTCCAGCAGTTCTACAGGGAAAGTTTCTTCTGGCGACAAATGGTGCAAATGTTTCATTAAGTTGCTACACCCCCCCCCCCAGAGAGAGTCACAGCGAGAAAAAGATCATGTCTCGTTTTTTTTAAAATGAGTCGTGTGTCTTACGGCTGCATTTTATTGCAAAATGAATTTCAGTGTTTTGCTTGTGAATGCAAAGTAACAAGTGCACCAGAAATAGAAGTGAGGGGACGAGATGTACTAACCTGCACCCATGTGTGCGCATCACCCAGCTCTCCGATCAGATCCGCCCACCTGTCAATCACTCTGCGGATCTCTGCAGGCTTCATGAGCGGGAGGGTGATGTCAGACCAGGGGTGGAAACACATGACCTTACTGACAAACAAACAGGAAAACCACACATTTGGTTAAAACTTCCCCTAAAAACATTATAATATTATTCTATCTCTCTCTCTGTCAGTATGTCTGTCTGAACATCTATCTATCTATCTCTCTATCTATCTCTATCTATCTATCTCTCTATCTATCTCTCTATCTCTCTATCTATCTCTATCTCTCTATCTCTCTATCTATCTCTATCTATCTATCTCTCTATCTCTCTCTATCTCTATCTATCTATCTCTCTATCTCTCTCTATCTATCTATCTATCTATCTGACTATCTATCTGACTATCTATCTGACTATCTATCTATCTGTCTGTCTATCTATCTATCTATCTATCTATCTATCTATCTATCTATCTATCTATCTATCTATCTATCTATCTATCTATCTATCTATCTATCTATCTATCTATCTATCTATCTATCTATCTATCTATCTATCTATCTATCTATCTATCTGACTGACTGACTGACTGACTGATCTATCTATCTATCTAACTGGTAACCCGAAGGTTGCTGGTTCGATTCCAGAACCGGTGGGAAATGACTGAGGTGCCCTTGAGCAAGGCACCTAACCCTTTATCGCTCCCCGGGCGCCACACAAAGGCTGCCCGCTGCTCTGGGTGTGTGTATCCACGTTTGCAGTGTGTGTGTGTGTGTTAACTACTCACTACTCTGCTCCTAATGTGTGTGCATTAACTTGGATGGGTTAAATGCAGAGGTCAAATTCCAAGTATGGGTTACCATACTTGGCCGTCACGTGTCACTTTCACTTTCACTGTCTGTCTGTCTGTCTGTCTGTCTGTCTGTCTGTCTGTCTGTCTGTCTGTCTGTCTGTCTATCTGTCTATCTATCTATCTATCTATCTATCTATCTATCTGACTGACTATCTATCATGTCTGTCTGCCAATCTATGTATCTATATATCTGTCTGCCTGTCTGTCGCCTATCTATCTATCTATCTATCTATCTATCTATCTATCTATCTATCTATCTATCTATCTATCTATCTATCTATCTATCTATCTATCTATCTATCTATCTATCTATCTGTCTCCTATCTATCTATCTATCTATCTATCTATCTATCTATCTATCTGTCTCCTATCTATCTATCTATCTGACTATCTATCTGACTATATATCTGACTATCTATCTATCTATCTATCTGACTATCTATCTATCTATCTATCTATCTATCTATCTATCTGTCTATCTATCTGACTGACTATCTATCTGACTATCTATCATGTCTGTCTGCCAATCTATGCATCTATATATCTGTCTGCCTGTCTGTCTGTCTGTCTGTCGCCTATCTATCTATCTATCTATCTATCTATCTATCTATCTATCTATCTATCTATCTATCTATCTATCTATCTATCTATCTATCTATCTATCTATCTCTCTCTCTCTCTCTCTGTCTGTCTGTCACCTATCTATCCATCCATCCTTCCAGCTCACTTTCCTTCTGTAGTCGTGATCTAAGCAGCATTTATCATAAAACATAGTGTACGTTACACTTCACCTTCAACAATTACTCAGCAGAGACTATATAAATTCAGTCTATATGCTCAGCCCTGAATGAAACCCAACAGCTGTGCCTGCAAACTTTCCAAAGTCTCCTCTTTCAGGCTTTATGTGGGGCATCCAGTTCTCTTTATTAAGCGTCCTTCACTTGTTTGTGCCTCGAGCGCTATTCTTACTACTTTGAAAACAATGTCAGATCCCAGAGCATTAGAGTTGAGCGTCAGTTGGCAGGGCGTGTGTGTTTGTGGCCTCTTCTGCTGCGCCACTAATTGGATGGTTGCACACACAGGTGCCGTTTCAGAACAGCCGTCTGTGAAGCTCTCTTCTGCCCTCAAAAATAGTGCATAAAATGGGCCAGCGTGGAGTCGATAAAACGGAAAGCACTAGGGATCATGAAATCAGGGTACTAGACGATTCAGTGGTGTCTCTCTGATAAGACATGTCCAAGTGACAATCACTGTGTGCACATATAAAAGGCCTGAATGACTTTTTACAAACAGACTTATCTACCAAATCCACTTCTTTGATGACAGCACCACCTAGTGTTAACAATATGAAATGGCCTCAAAGAGATAAAACTCATCCGTAGAGTAATTAAATATTACCAATATCACACTTTGTCTGATTTGTCTTTTTACGCTGCTGATGTATTCAAATTACTTTACAGCCAAATAGTTGGCAAATTCTAAGTATTGCACAACTCAAATCCAGCATGTATAATAGAAATGTTTTATATAATTAATAGAAATAAAAAATAATGTGATTTTTAAAAATACAATTGTAAAATATTAATACCTTAAAACTTAATTAGTGATTTAGCAGATACTTGTTATACAGGGTGAAGTGCACTTGAAATGAACTTTCCCTGGAGTAAAATGTTGTTAAATAGGGTAAATGTAAGAATTGTCATATAATAATCACATTTTTATCATCAGTGTGTGAACAGCTTGTGAACGAAACTTAAACAAGACCTTCCCCAACTTCCTAGGTTATCTATGAAAACCTTTAGACCAGGGGTACCAATCCTGTTCCTGGAGATCTACAGAGTTCAGATTAGACCCCTTAGACACATCTGTCTGTAATTATCAAGAAGATCTGAAGATCTTATCCAATACCTAATACTCTAATACTCCACACTAATACGTTTTCCTATGAAAACGCATCTTTTTCTCTCCGTTTCGGCCTTCCGTCCACACTGAGACGGCGTTTTTGTCCTGTGAAAACTGAGCTTTTTGAAAACACTTTCTCAAGTGGATCAATTTGAAAACGCAGTTTGAAAACGAGGGTATATGAAAATAATGACGAATGTTTAGTCATGTGAACTGATAGATATGCATGTTTATAGTTCTATTGTGTCTGTTATGTGGTATTCACTGTCACACTGGTGCTAAAATATGTTACTCTGCACACTCTTCATATCACAGTCCTGCAAAGATGATAGAAAATGCACTCACATTTGCTGTCCTGCGGCAAAACATGAGAACAGTGGTGTTTTAGACCAAATATACAATGGTGAGTGAGAGCGACCTGGACGCATCAGTGAATGCTGAGATATTTTGCTATATAAAATGATCCTGCCAGAAGAATTGCGTGATAACTTTATTATGTCCGTTCCGTCTGTATCACATCAGTGAGCTTTTATGAGGGTTTACGCATGCGCTGTAAGGTGAATTTAGCGTTTTCTGACGTTTCAGTGTGGATGAGAAACGTTTGGAAACGCTAATTAATGCTTATACAATGTTCAGGATAATGCCGAAAGAGCTATTCCGTACTCTAATGTCAATATGTCATGCAAAGAAAAGGGATTCATTCAAACTATAGTCTCACATAGCCAGATCTATATAGTCTATAGTCTTAAAAATACTTTATAATCAAACTATCATATCAGTGTGATTTTAATCATAGATATCCATATAAGGCTAGATGTCTTAAGGCGGAGTCTCGAACGGCATCACCGGCGGCCATCTTGTCACACGCAGGCTTTCTGGCGGGCTCTGTGGTATCTGATGTAAGGTGAGTGATCAGCACGCACACAAATCCTCTTATCTCGCTGAAATCTTGACGGATTTACAAACGGTTTGGTTTCTTACAAACGTTATTAACGTGGCTATAATTCTGAAGCCTGGAACATGTTGAAATTGCAGATTTTCTTAATTATTCATATGTATTCAGTGTCATAACTACATCTCTGACGTTTATAACAAACCAAACCGTTTGAAAATCGGTAGAAAATTTAGCAAGTTATGGTTATTTAAAAGTACATGCACCATTAAAACACAATGTTACGAGTGAGCGAGCTCCCTGTGGCAAGATGGCCGCCGTGTGCGGACGTCGACCTCCGTTGGCCAGCAGCGCGTACGAGACATCTAGCCTTTATTATATGATATCTATGATTTTAATGACCTCATCTGTCGACATGAAGCCGGTGAATCGCAGAACTGGTGCAAACATATCCACATCGCTACAATCAGATGCTTTAACTGCTGTTTTCACACCGCTGTCATCTTTGTTGTGTGTTTATTTTGTTATTGAGAGGAAAGCGCGCAGCACATATTTGCATATTCATCTTAACCTCACTCTCTGTAGTTTGGATGGCGTCGGGTCAGGATGTTCTTTAACAATATATAATATCACTGCAAAGGTAGTTGCAACTTCTTTTTACTTCTACGCAAAGAACAAAGAAAAACTTTGCAGTGAGTTTATCGGGGCCTTGAATCACATTCAGTCTCGTGTGCGTTACGTGTGCGACCACGAACAATAAGTTGCTGGCTGCAGTTCACTTAATGGCCACCGGTGTCGCTAACAATAAGGGTTTCTGAATTCTACATATAACCCCTTTAAATGTTTCGATTACAGATCTTTAATAACTCAATCATAAATTAATTTTAAAGATAAGCCAAAAGCACAAAACCAAAGTGAGAATGTGAACAATGGTGATTTTATAAATAATCCACATAGTACACTAACACAGCAAGACGCTGGTAAAGCCTTGATCTGACTCAGAACATAAAATCATTGAGCTCTCTCCTCTCAGTTAACACTCTCCTGAGGTGTCCCAACTCTGGTAGCACAATCAATTTCTACACACAGCACGATTAAACACAGAGAAATAGTTTATTAGCACTGCTTCGCATGGGCCACGAGGCACACTAACTGAGATAATGCACTGTGCTAACAAAGGATCCCTCAGTGTCGCTGCGATCTAAGGCAATCTGAGCTAATGTGCTCTGAAAAAAACTAAAACTATTATAAGGAACAACCAAAAAATATATATATTTTGTTCTAACTTTTTTGTTTGTTAGTTTGTTTGTTTTGTTTTATGCTACAGACCCCCAAATTTGTTGATCCCCTTGCCAGGGACCCATATAAACATACGTATGTTTATATGTCTGTGACTGTAAACCAGTAATAATAATAAAGCAATTATTTATTTACTTAGTGAACTGTTTATTTATAAATGTACTTATTTTATTTTAATCTTAATAAATAAAATGCATGTATTTATTTGCTAATTTAACATTTCATTTATAAATACAGGTATATTATTTTTTCTTTTTTCTTTTTTTTTAAATCCTAAAACATAAAGGCATCTATACTGTAAAATATAAATAACTAAATATTTATTTATTTATAAATGTTTATATGTCTGTGGCTGTCAACAGAATAACATATATGTAATTAATCTCATGATTTCCAACCAGTTTTTTGAAATGGAACATAAAACAGTAATAATAATAAAGCAATTATTTATAAATGTACTTATTTTATTTGAATCTTAATAAATAAAATGTATGCATTTATTTGCTTATTTAAGATTTCATTTATAAATACAGGTATATTATTTCATTATTTTTATTATTTTACAGTCCTGTTTCACATGAAAATATTACTTATGTACTTATAGTAATTGCAGTAACTGGGTATTAACTAGGTAATAACCCTGAACCTACCCCTAAACCTAACTTTAACCCCTGTAGTTTCCTTACTTTACTCATGGCATGTAAACCTATTGTAGGAGACTCCAAAACAAAATAAGGAACCTTTAAAATAGAATAAAAGGGGCACTTCTTTTTTCTTTCTTTTTTTTTTACTTAACCAACACTACTAAGTAGTAAGTTTAGGTCTTAAGGAGAAGAAATAAACTGTTCTCACCAAATGCCTCTGGCTGCTTTGCTTTGGAAAAGTGGGTGATGATCTGAACCTAGAACCAGTAATAAAAATTATCAGAAAATTGTTAATATGCTGGAATGAACTCACAGCCTATAACTGCACATTAAAAGTTTTACAATTAAACTTTGCAGGAACATTAACTGCTTTTATTATAATGGCTGAAAGTACTGTAGCTGTACCATAATACTGTATCAGATCATAAAAACATGGTACTTTGATATACACTACTGTTCAAAATGATGGGATTTGTAATTATTTTTTTATTAGTAGTATTATTATGAAACCTTCTGCTCACCAAGGCTGCATTTATTTAATCAAAAATACAGTAAAAACAGAAATATTGTGAAATATGTAGAAATAGAAAATGTTTTCTATGTGAATATATTGTAAAATGTAATTTATTCCTGTGGTCAAAGCTGAATTTTCAGCATCATTACTCCAGTCTTCATTGTCACATGATCCTTCAGAAATCATTCTGATATGATGATTTGATGCTCAAGAAACATTTATGATTATTATCAATGTTGAAAACAGTTGTGCTGCTTCACTTTTTTTGTGTAAACCATGAAGAAGTTCGAAAGAAAAACATTTATTTGATATTATAATATTATTTAATATTATGCATGTAATGTCACTTTTAATCAGTTTAATGCATCCTAGCTGAATAAAAGTATTCATTTCATTAAAAAGAATCTTACCGTCTCCAAACTTTTAAATGGTAAAGTAAACATGGTACTAAATTATTATCACAATTACAATTATCCAGGTTTTCCATTACCATGTAACAGGTCCAAAAAATTATGTTGTTTTTTTTTACAGCAGAAAGTGTGTAATTGAGTCTTATGGCAGTGAAAGTGACAGAGGATCATACCGGGGTCTGGAGCGTCAGGCTGGAGAGCAGGGAAATCATTTTCAAACATGAACGTGCTTTCATAATCAGGATTCACCTGAAATAAAACAGGAACATATCACAAGACTGGTGTAGCCTGTGTTTAATCAAAGACTGGTGGATAAAACATCCCAGAGCGCACTCTTTCATTCAGTTTGTTCTTCCTCAGGTTTACATATTTGAGTAGACAAGCTGCTTCCAGCCAAATGTACATCTGAATGAAGTAACAACGTTATAGTGCCAAAGAGTTCAAGAGTGCATGTTCAACATCTTGTCTGATTGTAAAGTAGCCTGGCAACAATCTTTATTTTAATTAATCATTAAATAATGATATCCAGGAATGAGAGAGTCAGCCAAGAACATTTGTCAAGCTTAAGAGAGCGCTAAAAAAACCAGTGCTACTGAATATTCATTGGCATATAACTCACACAAGCCGACGGAGAGACGGCAGAAACGTACATTCAAGGAAACCATATCAACCTTTTTTTCTGCTTAGTCAGAGAACGCTGTATAATGACTGCAGACACATCACTTTCAGACAAGATGGTTTTATCTGTGTTCGTAAAAAAAGCACCCATAATGTTCCAGGCTGAGCCAGAGGTGTCAAGAACAATGAAAATTCTGTGATTAATTACTCACCCTCATGTCGTTACAAACCCACAAGACTTTTTTCTCATCTTGGTAACACAATGAAGATCTTTTCTGATGAAATCTGAGAGCTTTCTGTCCCTCCATTGACAGCTACAACTACCACTTTGACGCTACAAAACGTTCATTAAGAGATCGTAAAAATATTCCATACAGAGACTCGACTGCTTTACATGATGAAGATATTTTATTTAGTCTTTTATTGACATATAAACATTGATTAGCCAACACACTGCAAAAAAAGGCTTTTCTTACTAAGTGTTTTTGTCTTGTTTCCAGTCCAAATATCAAACAATTCTTAAATCAAGATGCATTTACTAGATGAGTAAAATTACATAAGATATTAAGTCTTGTTTTCTGGGGGATTTAATCAAAATTAAGTGAGTGGATGCTTAAAAAAAAAAGAGCAAAATTATCTGCCAATGGGGTAAGAAAAATAGTCTTAATTCAAACAGAAACAAAATTATTTGTCTTACCCCATTGGCAGATCATTTTGCTTGTTTTAAGCGAAATCTCACTTAATGTTTTTTTTTTTTTTTTTTTCAGAAAACAAGACTTAATATCTTATGTCATTTTACTACTTTAGTAAATAGATCTTGATTTAAGAAATGTTTGATATATGGACTGGAAACAAGACAAAAATACTAAGTAAGAAAAGCAGTTTTTGCAGTGCATAAACAGAAGCTCAACCGAACCTGCTTAACGCACGAGAACAAACCTCTTGCTGAAGCTCAAACGTGCTGCGTAACACGAGAACGAACCTCATTGGTTCTTGCTGAAGCTCAAACGTGCTGTGTAACACGAGAACGAACCTCATTGGCTCTTGATGAAGCTCAAACGTGCTGCGTAACACGAGAATGAACCTCATTGGCTCTTGATGAAGCTCAAACGTGCTGCGTAACACGAGAACGAACCTCATTGGTTCTTGCTGAAGCTCAAACGTGCTGTGTAACACGAGAACGAACCTCATTGGTTCTTGCTGAAGTTCAAACGTGCTGTGTAACACGAGAACGAACCTCATTGGTTCTTGCTGAAGCTCAAACGTGCTGTGTAACACGAGAACGAACCTCATTGGCTCTTGATGAAGCTCAAACGTGCTGCGTAACACGAGAATGAACCTCATTGGCTCTTGATGAAGCTCAAACGTGCTGCGTAACACGAGAACGAACCTCATTGGTTCTTGCTGAAGCTCAAACGTGCTGTGTAACACGAGAACGAACCTCATTGGTTCTTGCTGAAGCTCAAACGTGCTGTGTAACACGAGAACGAACCTCATTGGCTCTTGATGAAGCTCAAACGTGCTGCGTAACACGAGAATGAACCTCATTGGCTCTTGATGAAGCTCAAACGTGCTGCGTAACACGAGAATGAACCTCATTGGCTCTTGATGAAGCTCAAACGTGCTGCGTAACACGAGAACGAACCTCATTGGTTCTTGCTGAAGCTCAAACGTGCTGCGTAACACGAGAACGAACCTCATTGGTTCTTGCTGAAGCTCAAACGTGCTGCGTAACACGAGAACGAACCTCATTGGCTCTTGATGAAGCTCAAACGTGCTGCGTAACACGAGAACGAACCTCATTGGTTCTTGATGAAGCTCAAACGTGCTGCGTAACACGAGAATGAACCTCATTGGCTCTTGATGAAGCTCAAATGTGCTGCGTAACACGAGAACGAACCTCATTGGCTCTTGATGAAGCTCAAACGTGCTGCGTAACATGAGAACGAACCTCATTGGCTCTTGATGAAGCTCAAACGTGCTGCGTAACACGAGAACGAACCTCTTTGGTTCTTGATGAAGCTCAAACGTGCTGCGTAACACGAGAACGAACCTCTTTGGTTCTTGATGAAGCTCAAAGTGCTGCGTAACACGAGAACGAACCTCATTGGTTCTTGATGAAGCTCAAACGTGCTGCGTAACACGAGAACGAACCTCATTGGTTCTTGATGAAGCTCAAACGTGCTGCGTAACACGAGAACGAACCTCACTGGCTCTTGATGAAGCTCAAACGTGCTGCGTAACATGAGAACGAACCTCATTGGCTCTTGATGAAGCTCAAACGTGCTGCGTAACACGAGAACGAACCTCTTTGGTTCTTGATGAAGCTCAAAGTGCTGCGTAACACGAGAACAAACCTCACTGGCTCTTGATGAAGCTCAAATGTGCTGCGTAACACGAGAACGAACCTCATTGGCTCTTGATGAAGCTCAAATGTGCTGCGTAACATGAGAATGAACCTCATTGGCTCTTGATGAAGCTCAAATGTGCTGCGTAACACGAGAACGAACCTCATTGGTTCTTGATGAAGCTCAAATGTGCTGCGTAACACGAGAACGAACCTCATTGGCTCTTGATGAAGCTCAAACGTGCTGCGTAACACGAGAACGAACCTCATTGGCTCTTGATGAAGCTCAAACGTGCTGCGTAACACGAGAACGAACCTCATTGGCTCTTGCTGAAGCTCAAACGTGTTGCGTAACACAAGAACGAACCTCATTGGTTCTTGATGAAGCCCAAACTAAATTCAATCTGTTTATCATATAAAGCAATCGTTACTCTTCAGAAATTTTGGACTAAACTGCTCAATTCATATGTATTAGTTTAACAATCTGTTCATGAACTTTTTGAAGCGTCAAAGTGGTAGTTGCATAGCTGTCAATGGAGGGACAGAAATCTCTCAGATTTCATCCAAAAGATTTTCATTTGTGTTCCAAAGATGAACGAAAGTCTTAAGGGTTTGGAACGACATGAGGGTGAGTAATACATGACAGAATTTTCATTTTTGGGTGAACTATCCCTTTAAGAAAGCTTTGAAATAAGAAATAAAAAAGTGTAACATAAAAAAAAATCCCTATCAGCTGAAGAAATGGGATGAAACTAGACCATGGAAGACAGTGAGTTGCTCACCTCTCCATTAGCCCTCACACTGCCAGGACAGAGAGGGTTGTTGGGGTCATGTCGTGGGATGTTGTCCTCTGGCGGATTCTCCACCTGTCCTTTCCACGGACGCTTCATCCGATGGGCCGAGACCAGAACCCATGAGTCCCGCAGAGGATTGTACCTTAAATGCTGGTGCTCTGAAACAAACATCAAGATTCAAAAATAATTTGAGTTAAGGTCAACTCACCAAAAGTAAATGTATACCTCACATAACTTATTTGAAATGTTATTCTAGCAAATATTGATTGAATTATGCTTACTCGTCCATTATTTACGGCTGGTTTTTGTGATTGATTTAACTTTGAATGTAACAGGCAAGACTTTGCCACTTAATATGTTAAAATCAACTTATTTTTGGTGATTCGCTGGAACTAAGTTACTTCAAAGTGTTTGTATCACCTTGAGAGGACAATTTGACAGTGATAGTAAAGCAAACATCATCCATTTCCCAGCAAACTATACAACGTAGTTTAAAACACTGTGACAAACAGCAGAATTTACCTAAAATGCAAAATGATTGGTATAATTCCGCGCACACTTATGGATTGATGTCCAATAGGTGAATTAGTATCAGAACGGTTCATTGAAATAAACTGTCCAAGTGAATCGATTCTATAAAATGATTCAGACAATCACATGACCAGATTCACAGCCAGCCATCACGTGACTCGTCTAGCGAATGTACGATTTCATTTCAGTGAATCCAAAAGACAGGAGTATGAAACAAAACAAAATAAAAAGGTCATTGCATTACATTGCATCTAAAATGTGTCTGTGAATCATGCAAAGGTCAGAAAATAAATATGCATATGTGACAATATGTTAAATCATTCCTTACCTTTAGGGTCAAACATGGGTTTACTAATACTGTCCATTATTACTGTTACTGTTATACGTTAATAAAAGTATCCTGTGGATACGCAATCTATCCGATCAACCGTGGTGATTTTAAACATGAATTCATTGATTGTTTCTTGCTAGAGTTTCAAGTTTTCATTTGATCTTCCTCCTAAGTATCCTAAAGTGAACAAGGCTGCGCACATAAAACGCAGTATGTCGCTTAAAGATTTATAATTAGAACAATGTTTCCTCGTTTAAAGGTTTCTCGAGAGCGTAAATAATACACAATACTTAACTACGTTGATTTATTCGATATGTTTCACTGTATCAATAAAGGGAGCTGGTGTATTTTGCGTATTTTGGTGGCATATTGATAATAATGATGCACCTTCACGCCGCCTTCTTCCTTGTTGAGCCCTGTGCGATTTCATTGGATTAGAACTAGCCGTTTGTGGCAGCTGATTGGTTGTCCCAGATGTTACGTCACCTCACGTCAGCGACCGTCAGCTTTCATGTGAGCCATGCTGTGTGTCTGAATGAAGTCTGTTTAATGTCTTTTGAAACCTCAGACAGCTTTTTACTTTTAAACACTCATTTGTGGTCGTGCAACGATGTCTTTAATAAGAAATATGCTAAAGATGGTGGTGGTTCTTGGTGTTCTGGTGTTGACAGTGCAGTTTATAAGATACTGGATGGCAAGTAAACAATATGTCTTTACTAAAGAAGATGTTGCCAAGTTAGCCAAACAGTATGCAGGTGAGTAAACACGAATATCCCGTTTCTGAAGTTACATCTGTTGCTAAGATACTGCAATAAGTGTTCTCTGTAGCAATAGTAATATTGCGAATGATGTAATACATATACAGCTGTCTAATATATAGCCTGTTTATATGCATATGTACTTATATTACCAAAAGCAAAATACAACTTTGAAGCCTTGTTGCACGGACTATATATATATATATATAGGTCAATGGCATGACGTGCATATTTTTTGTGTCCAAGTGCAGTATTTCCTTTTTAAATAATTTGATAAATTAATAACATATATCACTTTATTCTGTAAAACCGATTTAGTTTGAATACATTTTTAGCACATTTAAATAATACATATTATGTAATGTTTTGTTTCACCTTTTTTGAAACTTTATTTGCCAATGACCCATTTACTTATATTACCAATACAAAGAGCAAAATATTTTAAACAGCTGATTACAACGTGCAACTTTGAAGCCCTGTGTTGCACAAGTAACACAAAGTTGTATTCAGCTGTTTTAAATATAATTTTCCCCTTGGTAAGCAAAGTTAAATATCATGATGGACTGACCTTTTAAGACTGCTATTACAACCGTTTCAATTTCTTTTCATAATGGCAATGTGTGTATTAGGCTATCTTCCTGACACTTCCTTTAAAGTCGGCATGAAACGGAAGTTGCGTTACCTATTGTGACGTATATCCGAGTGAAATGGCTTCTCAAACAAGAACAAATGTAGGACGTGACCTGATTTTAGTGGAATTGATTGGATGGTTGTGGTTTGCTATTGGTGGATCTCATGTGAGTGACAGGTTGCTCCGCCCTCTAGCCAGTTAACGCATCATCAGAGTAGAGAAGAGATGCTGCAATAGTGATTGGGAAGTTAGTTTGAATAAAGATTACAAAGTACATGAATGTAACAAAAAAAAATTATGTGCATGAAAAAATATGATTTATAATAAATACTTTATATATACATTTTATTATAAAACGTATAATAAAAAAATGGTCCGTTTTGATTTCATGGTGACTTTCACTTTCCTGATAGATGTTTAAAAGAAAAAAGCTGTCTAAAGTGCCTGTGTTTGTGTGCCGTAGGCCAGGATCACGAACAGGCCTTCTCTAAGGTGGTGGTGGAGCTGCGTAAGAGGTATCCGGGCCACATCCTGCCTGACGAGGACCTGCAGTGGGTGTTCGTGAACGCCGGCGGGTGGATGGGCTCCATGTGTCTCCTGCACGCCTCTCTCACAGAGTACGTGCTGCTCTTCGGGACGGCAGTGGACACGGGTGGACATTCAGGTAAGTTCAGATCATCTCCTCTAGTGTTAGGGGTAATGCATTCAAAGTAGCGAGAGTTATGTAATCGGATTACTTTTTTCAAGTAACTAGTAAAGTAACGGATTACTTTTAAAGGCCCCCTGAAATCAAAATGTACGTTTTTTTAGCTCTTAGTATGAATATGTTAGTCTTAAGGTTATGGATAAGCTGGTGTGTTCCAAATCAATGACAAAATTCGCATTTAGGAGATATAAGCATTCAAAACGTAGTCTTTCACTTCCGCTAAAATGGATGACGGCTTTTTATGACATCACCAGCTTCTCATCACATCTTCTGTCCAATCAAATGCTCTCCAGAATCTAAAGCTCCGCCCCCTATGCTATAAATAACACCTGGCCAAAGTGACCGTTGATACGTCACGGAGCAACATGGCCTGGAGATGTGTGTTCGGTTGCTCAAACGCTCGAGTTTTATTTCATTTTCCAACTCTATG
Source organism: Leuciscus idus (assembly GCA_021554675.1). NCBI lineage: Eukaryota > Metazoa > Chordata > Actinopteri > Cypriniformes > Leuciscidae > Leuciscus > Leuciscus idus. The sequence continues at coordinate 4,093,214 of CM038645.1, forward strand.
TCGGTTAAGAATGAATTGGCTAGAATTTATTCACACCTCTACTATTGAATCCAGCATATCATCAGCGCTCGGATTCGCTTCCATGGTGCCGTCAAGTACGACTTGCAGTCTGTGAGGTAAACTAAACGCTATTGGCTATTTGAAAAGGGGGAGGAGCCATTCAATATGTCCCGCCTTAGCTTCCTGTTTCAGTGGAAATGACGTCAACGCATCATACAAAGCTGCACGTTCCAACGCATTTCAGTGGGCCTTTAAATTTACAACAATATCTTTACAGTTACTTTTTCACATTGACGGCACAGCAGATGTTTTGCCACATTAGGATTTCTTGAATGTTCACTCACTGTGCATCTCCTTCAGGTCGTTACTGGGCAGAAATATCAGACACGGTCATATCTGGAAATTTCAGACAATGGAAAGAAGGAACGACTAAAAGCGAGACTTACTATCCAGGTATAAGAGCCATACGTCCTCAGCACATGCTCTGAGCTAACAGTGATTTACCCATAAAGCTTCATGTGGTTTGTACTGGCAGGTGACACCATAGTGCACGCGGTGGGAGAGGCGACCTCGGTGCAGTGGAGCGCTGGGACGTGGATGGTGGAGTACGGTCGCGGGTTCATCCCCTCCACGCTGGGATTCGCTTTGGCCGACACCGTCTTCAGCACACAGGACTTTCTGACACTATTTTATACAGTTCGTGTTTACGTGAAGGGTATGATCCTGGAGGCGAGCACTTTCCTAACTGAGGCCAGCGTCCTTTGAAAACCACACTGCGCTGTACAGTACGTCCCGTCCCTTCGTTATTCGGATAATCGATCACAACGTCAGGTCAGAACCGACGACGTGTTGAATTGGATGTATGGAAAGAAAGCACTTAATGTAATTATTTTCCAACTATGAAAGTTTTTATTTTCCATACTGTACAAAGAGTTTATCAAATGTCTTTTCCAAAACATATTGTTGGACACACAAAAAAAGTGTGTGTGTGTGTGTGTGTGGGGTCCAGTGTCTGTGTTTGAACATGGCAAGATGTTTTAGCAGCTTCATACTGTCCAGAAACGATTATAATAACGAGGTATGATTAAAAATTTCAATAATAGTTTTCTGTATTTCGAAATCACACTCTTTGCACCTTTAATATACTGTGAATATTAATCGCTGCTTTTTTTTTTCATAAGATACATTTACAACTGATGTTCAGCCTGCAGTCGCTCCAGAATAAAACCATCAATTAATATAGTTGAATAAGTCTATTTAATTAATTTCTTCAATTTCTTTCCAGTGTTCTGTTTTGTATGTCAAATAGGAAATGTGATATTATGAAACAAAAAAAAATGTGCAACATCCATATATTTCACTAAAACAGCTTTTATGTTAAAAGGAAGGAGGAATTACTTTTTCAAATATGTGAAAGTTTTATTTTCCATACTGTACAAACAAAGAATTAACCAAAATAGATATTTATGTTTAAAAATAGGAGTTTGAGGGGAACAGTGCCTTGCGAAAGTATTCACACCCCTTCATTTTTCACTTTTCATGTTGCTGCATTATGTTCAACTACTTTAAATTACTTTTACTTTTTTCTCACATCAATCTACACTCCATACATCATAATGACAAAGCAAAAAAAAAAAAAAAAAAAATTGTGACAACTTTGCGAACTTATTTAAAAGGAAGAACTGAAATACGTACATTGCATAAGTATCCAAACCCTTAACTCTGTACTTAGTTGAAGCGCCTTTACAGCCTCAAGCCTTTTTGGGTATGATGTGACAAGCTTTGCACATCTGCATTCGGCGTTCTTCTCTGCCATTCTTCTCCTCAGATCCTCTCAGGCTCTGTCTGGTTGGACGGGGACCATCTTGGACTGATATTTTCAGGTTTCTCCAGAGATGTTCGATTGGGTTCAGGCACAGGCTCTGGCTGGGTCACTCAGGGACATTCACAGAGTTCTGCTCAGCTCTAGAAAGAGCCCTGGTTGTTTCATACTTCTTATGGAGGCCACATATGCTTCTGTGAACCTTCAATACAGCAGAATTTCTATTTATCTTCTGTTCTTTTGACCTCATGGCTTGGTGTTTGCTCTGATATGCATTTTCAGGTCACAGGTCAGCTCCACTCGAAGTGTAGTAACATCTACAAGTGAAACTGGAATGCTTCTGAGCTAAAATTCAAGTGTCCCAAAGAAGGGTATGAATACTAATACAATGTAGTTATTTAATTTGTTTATTTTTAGTACACTTGTGAAGTTGTCACAAATCTGTTTTTTGTCTTTGTCATTATGGTTTATGGAGAGTGGACAGGTGTGAAATTGTTTTAATTCAAAAGTATTTTTACATAACAACAGTAACGTTTGTGTGTGTGTCTGTGCCGGGTCTCACACACACACACACACACTCCAGGTCGCTGTAGGCTCATGTCATGAGTGCCTGTGTGTTTATATCACGATGGATCTCTCTTATCAAGCCATTAGGACCGCTAACCAGGCCAGAGAGGCGGTAAGTGTTCATGTTGTTTTCTCAATTAAACTTTCATTTTACGAAGTGTAACGTTACCTTGTTGAGCCACAGTAAATCTGCTGAAATATTGGAATGAATGCGTATAAAGAAACGAGTATATAAACACAAATAAATGGAGGTACGAATCAAACCGAGTGTAATTTCAAATAGCCTTTTAGACCACATTTGTTCGCCATTATTAGAGGGCTTGTTAGTTTAGTTACCTACTAAATAAGCGTGTTTACAGCTTACAGTCTGTGGTTTACGGCCATTGTGGGTCGCGTGTTGCTATAGCAACCCGTCAGGCTGCTCGTCGCACTCGCACTTCCCTTAATGTAAGATTTGGCGCCATCTTCCGGATAAACACAGTCTTTAGTGTAGTTTGTGAAAATATTTTACTCTAAAATGAAATGTTGCAACCAAAATGTAGCATTTCAAATAAAAACGTTATCATAGTAAAGTCGTGACACGGCTCTAGTCCCAGACTAAACTGCATGTTTGAGCTGTTTTAACTGAAAGCAACTTGCACTGATATATCTTAAAATATGTCAGTCATTGTTTTGTCTCAAGATGAACAACAGTAATGTGTTTTCCAAGGCATATTTATAAAATCTACTTAAATGTCCTAATCCCGGCTTAATCTAAGCCTTGTCTGTGAAACCAGGCCGAACAGTTTCTTGATATAATGTTATGAATTCATGGTCCTCTTTTAGGATGAGCTGAGAACTGAAACACGCAGGAGAAATTTGCTGGTTCTGATTTATCATCATTTACTGGAGGAGGGGTGAGATTTTACTTTAAACACTTCTCAAATTCACATACTAGTCTCAAACGAGTGAAAGACACGCATGCATTTGAATGAATTTCTCACACAGGTATATGGATTCAGCCAAAGCCTTAGAAAAAGACAGCAGTTTTGGGTTATGTCGCTTTGAGGTGTGTGATAATGTTGACCTGGACACGGTTCTCATGGAGTATGAGAGTTATTATTATATAAAGTTTCAGAAATATCCCAAACTAACCAAGAAACTGCCAGAACAAGGTAAGAGTTTACTCTTCGTATTGTTCTTTTACACTTCATAAGTCACCAATAGTTTTTTTTATTATAAATATTCTTGTAAGTTTTGGATGTACATTGATATATATATATATATATATATATGTCTGTGTGTGTGTGTGTGTGTGTGTGTGTGTGTGTGTGTGTGTGTGTGTGTGTGTGTGTGTGTGTGTGTGTGTAATAATATTTGTACCATTAATGAAAGCTTTCTTTATAGGAGAGAATCGGCTTGTGAAGAGTTGTGGTAAAAGAAGGTATGTACCGTACTTTTAGCACAAGAATATTCAAAGACTTTCTGTTTATTGACCGTGTTCATATGTATAAAGGACATCATCATCATCATCCAGTCAGACACTCCCAAGAATCAACTCCGTCCAGCGACCGCCGTCCAGAAACACTGTTAAAAGGTCTGAATCTAAACTAACAGGGAGAGACATCAGTAAATCCAGGGTGAGTCTCCAAACATCATCTATGGACGCTTGTTTCTGCCATGGAATAAAAAAAAGGTAATTTTCAATAAATCTTATTTTGACTTTTCTCGCAATTCTGACTTTTTTCTCAGATTTGTGACATTTAAAACAGGAATTGTGAGAAAAAAATACCTTTCTTAATTGCAAGTTTATACACTACCAGTCAAAAGTGTTGGATTTTTAAAAGACGTTTCTTCTGCCAACCAAGGCTGCATTTATTTGATAAAAAAAAAAAAAAAAAAAAAAAATATATATATATATGACAATTTCAAATAACCGTTTTCTATTGTACTATATTTTAAAATGTAATTTATTCCTGTGATCAAAGCTGAATTTTCAGCATCATTACTCCAGTCTTCAGTGTCACATGATCCTTCACAAATCATTCTAATATGATGATTTGATGCTTAAAAAACATTCATTATTATTATCAATGTTGAAAAAAGTTTTTTTTTTTTTATCAATGTTGAATTATTTTTTTATATTTTTTTCAGGATTCTTTGATGAATAGAAAGTTCAAAAGAACAGCATTTATTTGAAATATAATCTTTTGTAACATTATAAATGTCTTTACTGTAACTGTTGATCAATTTAATTAATCCTTGATGAATAAAAGTATTGATGTATTGTATTTATTTCCCCCAAAAATTAAATAAAAATTCTTACTGACCCCAAACTTTTGAACAGTAGTATTTAATGTTACAAAAGCTTTAGATTTCATATAAATTAACTTTCTATTCATCAAGGAATCCTGAAATAAAAATGTAAATAACTGTTTTCAACATTGATAATAATCATAAATGTTTCTTGAGCTTAAAATCATCATATTAGAATGATTTCTGAAGGATCATGTGACACTGAAGACTGGAGTAATGATGCTGACAAATTAGCTTTGATCACTGGAATAAATTACACTTGACTATATATTCACATAGAAAACAGCTTTATTACAGTTTTAAATTGTAATAATATTTCACAATATTACTGGGTTTTTTGTATTTTTAATAAATGCAAATGAAGCCTTGGTGAGCAGAAGAGACTTTTAAACATTAAAAATCGTACCGATCCCAAACTTTTGACTGGTAGTGTATCACAATTCTGACTTTTTTCCCCTCGCAATTCTGAGTAAAAATATCACAATTCTGAGATTTAAAAAAACTCAATTGCAAGTTATAAACTGATAATTGTGAGATATAAAGTCAGAATTGTTAGATACAGTATGAACGTGCAATTATGAGTTATAAAATCTGAATTGTGAGATACAAACTCGCAGTTGCGAGGACATTTTTTTCAGAATTGTCAGAATTAATATCTCGCAATTCTGACTTTTTTCTCAGAACTGTGACATTTAAACTCGGAATTGCTAAAAGATTTTTGAAAATTAGAAGAATAAAAGTCACAATTACCTTTTGTTTGTTTTTTCTGTGGCGGAAACAAGCTTCCATATGAATCTGATACATAATAATTATGTTAGAAGAAAATATTCTATCCTAAAGTGTAAAAGTGTAAATGTTAAATATAGCTTTGCTTGATCTGTCCAGGAAGGGAACAGCCTGACACCAGTGGGGACATCAGGATTTGGTCTGAATGTGTCTCCTGTCATCAGGAATGGAGCTGAAGAGGGAACACGCATGAGAAAGGTCATTCTCTTCTTTAAAAAACAAAGTTTAGAGAACCCTTGGGTTTCATCACAAAAATGAAAATTCTTCCATCATTTTCTCCCCCTCATATCAGGGTCATCAGGTTGATTACAGGAATCTGATTCAAGATGCAGTTAAAGGTGCCGCTAATGACACAGATTTCTCGGTAGGTATTTCTCATTCAGTTAAAGGAATATTCCAGGTTGAATACAACTTAAGCTCTGTTGGGAGTATTTTGAGACAGTTTTGAAACAACGAAACATTTATTTGTTTTGAACATTCTGTTTGTGTTGAGATCTAATATTTGTTATATTTGACTAACAGGAGCGTTTGCTGAAGCCCATGAGTGCCTTCGGTGGGATGAACAGTGACATGAGGGAACTTGCAGCTGTTATTAGCAGAGTAAGTTCATTCTTATCAAACTATTTCTCTTGCATGGCAGTATAAAACTATATTAGGGGTAAACCTAATCTTATTTTCACAGACCCCCTAAAGGGACGTGGTGGAGGGAAAAAATCTGAGATGGAGGAAACATAATTTATCAATGCTTTTGCGTTCTCTCGCAAATGTTTTACGTTCCCCCGAAAAAACGTTGCATTTGCTCGCAAAGAGCTCAAACATTTTATGTGCATATGCAAATTTTCTTGGGGAACGCAAAGGTTTTGCAAGCGAACGCAAAGTTTCTCAGGAAACGCAGAACATTTGCCAGAGAACACAAAAGCATTGACTTATTATTTTTCCTCCCATCTCATATTTTTTTCCAACTACCATGTTCCGTACATTTTACCACAAAAAACAAAAATGCACTAAGATTGAAGAACATTTATTAGGACTATTAAGATTTTTTTTTCAGTTAAGCTCACTCTCCCAAAATCCTCATTAACATCCTTACTGTATGTTTTACTTTGAGTTTATTTGTAATTAATTTTTTTCTCAATGATGATTCTCATTACTGTGATACAGTTCAGGAAATCAATCTATATTGACTTTTTTTTCCAAAATTTATACATCTAAATTACTGTCCACACAATGAACAAGATTCAGACTAAAAAAAATTATATATATATATTCTTTCATGCACTTGAAGCATTACTTTTTTTCATATTTCTATTGTTGCTTTAAATTAAAATCAACAAAAAGCAGAACAATTATTATGTTTTCATTATGGAAATGAGATTGTGTGGGGGACGTGAACTTAATTATCATAATAATAAAGTCGCAATGCAAAATATCTTGAAGAGCCTAAATTAGGCTTCATTTTCATTCATTATATTTTGATGTTTCACACATTATACCATATTTTACTTTAAAGACAAAAATAGGACAATATGTCTGTTAATGAAGAGACATTTGTGTTAATGAATGTGCATTTTCAACATTAATGCAACACTAGAGTGCAGTGTTATCTGTTTTATAATACAGCGTGACATTTGTGTGTGCAGATACATACACAAGGTGGAACATGTATTATTGAAGCACTCAATTTCATCTTTCTCTGCTGTCTCTCCATAAAGGATATCTATTTACACAACCCCAACGTGCGCTGGGACGACATTATAGGTCTGGAGGCTGCCAAGCGATTAGTCAAAGAAGCTGTCGTCTACCCCATTAAGGTGCTTGGCTGCTAAACACTTTGGTATTTCTCAAGCTGCCGCCTGCCTTCGATTCTGAATACATCTCCACTAAAGGCTACAGGAAAGCCGAGCTCAGGGTTATTTCTTACGGTGACATGAAATCTATACCTGAATACCATCCAATCTGACCGCTCACATATCTGGCTCATCTCTGGCCTCTCTGGTGATGACTTTAGATCCACAATATGCTCCTGACAACAGGAAATGCAAACGTTATTTGTCTTCTCTGGCTCAATCATGTGGTGAAGAAGGTTGTTGTCATACCTGGAAATTATGTTTGCTCTGAATTATTTGCTTCTAGCACATAAAGTAAGAATTGTATAAAGAATACGATTATATCACATTATGCTGAAAGACATCTTGTGGCTCGGTTTTGTCAATACTTGGAACTTTTCATGTATTAGATAAAGTGGTGTCTGACAGTTAATTGGTCACGGAAAATATTACTTTATGTTATTCTCCTCACCGTTAAGTCAAAAAACGCAATTGATTATGGTCAGTTTTTAACGGTGTTTGCTAAGGCATCTCGCAGTGTGCTCATGCTGTTATTAATCAAATTTAATCAGATTTTCACTTAGTGGATAAAATCTGTTAAACCTGCATCCTTGCAACCACTCAAAGAACCCTAGCGACCACTCATAACACCTTAGTAGCCAATAAACAACCATTCAGAACACTTTCGAACAGCTAGTAACCACCCAACACACCTTAGCTGCCACCTAGCAACACCCTAGTAACCACCCAGAACACATGTTCAATTACATAACAATCAGAGCACCACGGTAATGGCTTCGCAACACTTACAGGCACTCAGAACACCTTAGCAGCCACCTAGCAACACCCTAGTTACCACCCAGAACACATTTTCAATCCAGTAAAAATCAGAGCACACAGCAATAGCTTAGCAACACTCTCACATGCACTCAGAACACCTAAAGAGCCACCTAGCAACACCCTTATAACCACCCAGAACACATGTTCAATCCCATTACAATCAGAGTACCATAGCAATAGCCTAGCAACACTCTTACAGGCACTCAGAACATCTTAGCAGTCACCTAGCAACAACCTAGCCCATACCATTATAGCAAATATTCAGAACAATCTTTGGTCTAACAACCACCTAGATTATAACATCCTTCGAAACTTTATTGTAATGCCCTAGTAACCATCCAGAACACCCTAGCACATGCTTAGCAACAACCTAGCGATGGACTAGCAGCCACCCAGAACTCCACTGCAACCAACAAGAAACCACCCAGAACACCCTAGAAACTGCTTAGCGAACACAATCTGCCTAACAACAACATCCTAGTAGCCATGACAAAGCCCCATAGCAACCACATAGTAATGTACTACCAGCCACTCAGAAAGCACAAAAGTGGTGCTAACCCTGGAGATGGGTTTCATAACCCCGTTTAAAAAGCGGTGCTAACCCAGTGTTAAGCGCAGTGTTAAAAGCCCTATAGATCAGCACAGCAACAACCTAACAACACAAGGCGACTTAGAATGCCTTAAAACTGCAACACACCTAACAAAATCCTAGTAGCCATGGCAAAGCACCATAGCAACCACCTAGCAATGTTCTAACAGCCATTTAAAAAACCTTAGCAGTCACCTAGCAACACCCTAGTATCACCCAGAACATTATAACATTCAACTAGCAACTATCAGAACACTTGATCAATGATCTATCTACCAACTAGATTACAACATCCTTGCAGAACTCATGAGAACCACAGCAAAAACCCAACAGTCAACCTGAGAACACTTTAGAAATGACCTAGCAACATTCTTGTAATCCCAGAACATCCTCAGAACTGTTCAGCAACCACCCAGAGAACCTGTTAACCACCTAGTTAATTCATTAACAGCTACTCAAACACTAGCTCTATCCACAACACCTCTCCTCTCTTCTCAGTATCCGCAACTGTTCACTGGAATCCTGTCACCATGGAAGGGTTTACTCCTGTATGGACCACCAGGTGTGACCTTTCTGTTTTCTGTTTGCATAAAGACAGAGTATTCAATACCAAAACATAAATCATAACTCATTTTGTGTGTAGCATGATCTTAATGTGATGACTTTCCCCAAAACATCAGGCACAGGGAAGACGATGCTGGCCAAAGCTGTGGCCACGGAGTGCAACACGACGTTTTTCAACATCTCCGCATCCAGTATCGTGAGCAAATGGAGGGGAGACTCTGAAAAGCTGGTTCGGGTCAGGAGAGAACATTATTTTATTGTTTTATGAAAGTGTTTGGTTAAAAGGTGTGCTCGGCGGATCAATGATTTTCCTCATGTTATGCTTCTCTGCAGGTGTTGTTTGAGCTGGCAAGATATCACGCCCCATCCACCATTTTCTTGGATGAGCTGGAATCAGTGATGAGCCAGCGAGGGGTTGGCCAAGGGTGAGCATGAGCAGGAACAGTATAAAACAACACAAAGTCTCACTCCTAGTACACAATCAAATGCTTGGGTGATGTGGACATTCGCCAGGAAGACATTGAGTGTTTTTGACTGGATTTATGTTATAGTATGTATAAAAACACTGAATCAACTGATAGTTTTGAAAATTATTACACCATTTATATTTTGTTCTTTTAAAGAGGTGATCATGAGGGCAGTAGAAGGATGAAGACGGAGTTACTAGTTCAGATGGATGGACTTGCACGATCAAATGACCTTGTGTTTGTACTTGCTGCCTCAAACTTACCCTGGTGAGGAGTGATTGCGAGGAAACTATATTAATGTTCTGTTAAGGCTTTCTTTCTAATCTTTGTAATCTGTGGTCAGGGAGTTGGACCATGCCATGCTGAGAAGACTGGAGAAACGTATACTGGTGGGTCTCCCATCTGCCCCTGCCAGACAAGCCATGATCAGCCACTGGCTTCCCCCGGTCAGTAACTCAGGTGGGGTGGAGCTGCGGACGGAGCTGGACTATCACTCACTAGCACAGGTGAGAGAAAACGTGTGATTGAGGGACATGCACTCCACAGATGACAGAGGCAAAAGTCAACAGTTTTAGAGGGACAAACAGATGGATGGACTGACTGAGTGATTGACATTAATTAATTGATTGACAGCTGAATAAACAGACAGACGGATAGAGACACACTGTAGGACAGGAGAGATCGAGACTTCCTCCTTCACTGTCACAAAAACAGTTCAATCAGAGACCTCTACTTTAACACACTCACTAACTTAAAACAGAACTTTACAGCCATCACTGAAGTAGATCAGATAAAGATCATATTAGGAGAGGGACGGACAGCACTGGCTGCCAGGTGTGTGTGTGTGTGTGTGTGTGTGTGTGTGTGTGTGTGTGTGTGTGTGTGTGTGTGTGTGTGTGTGTGTGTGTGTGTGTGTGTGTGTGTGTGTGTGTGTGTGCGCGTGCGTGCGTGCGTGCGTGCGTGTGTGTGTGTGTGTGTGTGCCACAGCCTGAGAGACAGCAGGTGAATGTGTGTGTAATGTGTGTGTCTGACCTCAGTGTGTTTCCCTACTGTCCACCACAGTGACCCTCAGTAATGTGTGTGTGTGTATATTCAGTATATGTTAAAACACTGTGGTATCAAATGTTCACACATATTTTAACTCGTTACACTGTTAATTTGTACAATTAATTTAATTTGTACATTTAAATTTAAGTTATGTTATAATATTGTATTATTTTGATGCCTTTATAATTATTCTATGTATTCCAAGCTTTGGCAATATTGTATTATGTACAGTCATGCCAATAAAGCAATTTTGAATTGAATTGACAGACAGACACAGATAGATAGATAGATAGATAGATAGATAGATAGATAGATAGATAGATAGATAGATAGATAGATAGATAGATAGATAGATAGATAGATAGATAGATAGATAGATAGACATACATAGATAGATAGACATACATAGATAGATAGACATACATAGATAGATAGATAGATAGATAGATAGATATTGATGGATAGATATAGATAGATAGATAGATAGATAGATAGACAGACAGACAGACAGACAGACAGACAGAGATAGATAGATAGATAGATAGATAGATAGATAGATAGATAGATAGATAGATAGATAGATAGATAGATATTGATGGATAGATGGATAGACATAGATATAGATAGATAGATAGATAGATAGATAGATAGAGAGAGATAGATAGATAGATAGATAGATAGATAGATATAGAGATAGATAGATAGACAGACAGACAGACAGACAGACAGATAGACAGATAGATAGATAGATAGATAGATAGATAGATAGATAGATAGACAGACAGACAGACAGACAGACAGACAGACAGACAGACAGACAGACAGACAGACAGACAGACAGACAGACAGACAGACAGACAGACAGACAGACAGATAGATAGATAGATAGATAGATAGATAGATAGATAGATAGATAGATAGAGATAGATAGATAGATAGATAGATAGACATAGAGATAGATAGACAGACAGACAGACAGACAGACAGATAGATAGATAGATAGATAGATAGACAGACAGACAGACAGATAGATAGATTGATTGATAGATGGATAGACAGATATAGATATATAGATAGATAGATAGATAGATAGATAGATAGATAGATAGATAGATAGACATAGATAGACATAGATAGACATAGATAGATAGATAGATAGATAGACATAGATAGATAGACATAGATAGATAGATAGATAGATAGATAGATAGATAGATAGATAGATAGATAGATGGATATACATAGATAGATAGATAGATAGATAGATAGATAGATAGATAGATAGATGGACATAGATATAGATAGATAGACATAGATAGATGGATGGATGGATGGATATAGATAGATAGATAGATAGACATAGATATAGATATAGATATAGATGGATAGACATAGATATAGATAGATAGATAGATAGACATAGATATAGATAGATAGATAGATAGATAGATAGATAGATAGATAGATAGATAGATAGATAGATAGATAGATAGATAGATAGATAGATAGATAGACAGATAGATAGATGGATGGATAGATAGATATGCAGTTGCACTGAGATTTCTGCTTCTGACATGGCAGGAGATGGGAGGTTACTCTGGGTCAGATATCAGGTTAGTGTGTAAGGAAGCGGCTATGAGACCCGTGCGAAAAATCTTCGACGCCCTTGAAAATCATATTGAAGGTAAGAGATATGCCCCGTCCCACTCTGAACGACATCAAACTGCTGTTTCATCACAAAATCCCGTTTCACCCACAATTCACCGTCTCCATTACGCCATGTATCTTCACAGGTCAGTCCAATATGCCGGTTATTGAACTAGAAACTGTGACCACTGCAGATTTCCTGGAGGTGATCGCTCACACCAAACCCTCAGCCAGATGTCTGACGGACAGATACTCGGCCTGGGAGAAAGAGTACGAGTCCGTCTGACACATTATTAGAGCAACCAAACAAATGTTTTTATTGCACTGCCATCTACTCTTCTATGATGAGGTGCTGTGTTTTGTTCAACACTGTAAATCTAACATTTTAAAGGAAATTGCACTGTGATTAATGCATTTTAAAAACCATTTCAAAATATAGTTTGTTCTCATATATTTCAAATGACCATTTTGATTTCTCATGAGCTAGATTGAAAAATAAAACACTTTTTCTTTATCTGTGTGTGTGTAGTGATTAATAACAGTACACCAGAATAAGTGCAGGAGTGCAGCAACTTTATTATGTTTTTATTATTACTTTATTATTAAGCCTATTTGTTTATTTTCTAAACAGTTAAATAATAATCAAACTACACCGTACCATTATTACTTTGTATTGTTGTAAAACTCAGTTTTCCGACTGTTTAGATCCTAAGAGATGTTCAAGTATATGATTGACAGCGTCTGGAAAGCTGTCACATGTCAGGTGAGGCGGCGGGTTAATTTTACCCTCGTCACCAGGTCGATATTTACCTGCAAAATTAAAGGAGGCTTATTAATATCCTGCAAAATAACTATAACCACTGCATTATAAAAACATAATTGCATATAAAGAAATAAGCCTACCAGTTTTGACTAAAATTCCCAGCATTCCTGCGTTCTGTGCTCCACCAACATCATCTCTGGCATCCTGCACAGAGAGTTTGGATGGTGGTATTTGTCAGATTAAATTATAAAGCAAACAAATCCAGTCATGCATTTCTTCTGGAATTTCACAAAAATAAATAAATAATATTGGTAACACTTTATTTTAAGGTGAGTTATACAGTACATTATTATAATAATAACAATATATTATGCTTAATTACAAGTAACTAGCCCTAAACTTAACCCTATAGTAGCTAGTAAGTACATGTAGTTTATTAATATTACCCAGTACGAAAGTGTAACAATAAAATTTGCATAAAGAGAATTAAGATTTTTGCATTGTAATATTAGTTTCATGACAGTTAAGATTTTTTAAAGATTTAACAGATTTTTCCCCAAAATTCGTATTGCCATAATGGATCCGGGGGTGCTTAATTATCATTCATATATAAATAAATAAATGTGACAACAATTATTATTCAAAAAAAAAAAATATATATATATATATATATATATATATATATATATATATATATTAAATTGTATTATATATATATATATATATATATATATATATATATATATATATATATATATATATAATACAATTTAATATTATTATTATTTAGGTTTTAGGGTGAAATATGACCAAGATATGTTATTCACAGGCTTGGTAAGATTCACAAAAATTAAAGATTATACAATGATGTAAATATACTGAATAATATTTATACTATATTTACGTATTATTATAATTATTATCATTATTATTATTTTCATTATGTAATGACAGTAACTGTCATGAAATATATAAATAAATGTCCTAAAATATCATTTTTGTTTATAAAAATAAATATTTATTTTTTGTTATTGATATTTTATAGTGAAATATAATGAATGATCTTAACAGAGTTGGTGAGATTGAGGCCAGTGTGCCGGTGGTCGTCTCACTCACGTCTCCTATCATCACAGCCTCCTCTGGTGAGCAGTTCAGGTCTCTCAAGGCCTCCAGGAAGAAGGCTTTCTCTGGTTTACCCACCACTGTGGCCTGGGTGTCCGTCGCATACTCAAGACCCGTCACGAACGGACCCGGTCCCAGAGCCAACCCGTCCTTCCTCTTATAGTATCGAGCTTTGTGGATTGCAATGAGGGGGGCACCATCTAAAATGAGTCTGATGAAATGAGTCTGATGAGGATTAGCAGCAATATTTACACCACTAAATGGGAGGATTCGAATAATTTGATTGTCGTTTTAATGAGTCTATGAATATCTTACAAAATCAAGTAGGTTTACCGGAAGGCTTTATTGAGGGTCTGGTAGTTGAAGTGGTCCGGTGCTAATCCAATCACAACCGCATTAGGATCCGACGTCTCCAGATCTGCAGGAGAAGCAAGTGTGAGATCTACACAAACCATTATACAACAAACATGGAAAACTGGTTCTTCTATGGCATGGGTGTCCAAACCTGCTCCTGGAGGGCCACCGTCCCGATGAGTTCAGCTCCCACTTGCCTCAACACTCCTGTCTGGATGTTTCTAGTATGTCTAGTAAGACTTGATTCTAGTATGTCTTGATAAACTGGTTCAGGGGTGTTTGATTGGGGTTGAACTCTGCAGGACAGCGGCCCTCCAGGAGCAGGACTGGATACATACATTTTTCTGCAGAAAGGCCCTGTTTACACCTGGTGTTAAGATGCGTTTTGGTCGATCTAATCACAAGTAGACGAGGGAGACACATTCCCGTTCACACCTGGCATTTTAATCCGTCTCTTTTGTCCACATTCAAACACTTCTGTCCTGATTTATTTTAGGGGAGGGTCTATGGCCGGGTAAATGTGTGGGTTATTTCAGATCTTTCAATCTAATGGATGAAATAAACTTGTGTAATTTACACATGAACACGTGCCCATAGACGACACGAAAGTGAGTGTGTGTTAGAAGTCAGGAATGGTGAGAGAACATTGTGCTTGGTACGTTTTTCATCTTCAAACCAAACTTGGGTCTTCAGCCGACAAAGTTTAAATCCCGTCTGGCTAGAGCGCTTCCCATAATGTTTACATGTTAGGTCAGTAGGAGGAGAGTAGACGGCCTTTAGTGGCTGTTTGAACACATTTGATCGCATGAGCGTTTACACTACGAAAGCAATCCGGTCTAATGCGTTTACGACTACCTCTGGAAGTGTTCAAAAGTGGACAAGCGTTTACTCCTGTATTTAGCGTCGTCCACTTGTGATCCGATCAACCAAAACGCATCTTAATACCAGGTGTAAACGGGGCCAAAGTGTGCAAAACCATGCAATGGTGTACAACGCTGCCCAAGCATTGTTACATGGTTGCTAGGGTGTTGTAAATGGTCACTGCTATGCAGTTGCTAAGGAGATCTAGTTTCCACCCTCAAGTCTCTATGATATTATGGGCTGCATCTGAAAGCTTTGGCAGCTGACTTGTTGCCAGGCATTGTCTCTGCAGGCAGTGTCTGCACACAAATGTGCCTCACGAAACTGATTTCAGACAGACTTCTGAGGCAGTGTAACGGTTTAATGATCTGCAACAAAAATAGAGCGAGTTTTGGTGAAAACTGAGCGAATATTTAATTACTACAATAGTCATTTCTCACTAGAAATAACAAAAGTGTAAAATGTTGGTCAGAAATGTTTATTTAGACACAAACTGACCACCAACTGCAACTTTCAGACGCCATTTAATTTTTTTAGCTCACAGTCATAGAATGGAAAGCCCAGGATTGTGGGATATCAAAGGCAGTGAAGGATCCATCTATGCTGCCTGCAAAAATCGATCAGATGAAGGTCTCAGGTCTTTCTACCTTGAAATGCGTCGTCCGAAGACAGCATTTTTAAGCTCTCAGACCCAGCCAAGGCTTCTAGCCTGGGAAAACCCAGACAAACTTCCGGCAAATTTAGATTTGCTCTGCAAGTAGTCTGGCAAAGAGCCCATTCAAGCCGATTTCTAATCCGTCCAAATCGAGGCACCAATCAGAAACGTTGGGGCGGGCTTTACACGATGACAATCACTCTGATTGGTTTTAGGTCTATCCAATTGCGCCCAGAGGCATTTGAGCGACGTCGTTGGCAAAGCGCACCAGCATTTAAATGCATTATTATATTAAAATTGCAAACACATGAGGACAGTCTCCATGAAAGACCCACTGGCAGATGAACGTGCTGCTACATTTCTCTCCGAAACGGTAGGAAATGAAATTAGATTCAATAGAGGATTTTAACTGTGACGTGATGATTGACAGGGCAGTTTACGTGACAGGACGCACGCGACAGATCCGTCCGATAAAGATGACGAAGTAGTAAGTCCCAAAGCTTGTCTACTTTTTTGCTACACATTCAAAAGTAAATACCTTTTCTTCACAAAAAGAGTACATACTTTTATGGTGTAGTGTAACTTAGGCGAATTGGGACGCAGCATATGGCTTTACACGATGACGATCGCTCTGATTGGTTTTAGGTCTATCCAATTGCGCCCAGAGGCATTTGAGCGACGTCCGTTGGTGACGCCCCTTTGGAAATGAGTTATTAATGAAGCTTTGCCAGACCATAACTCAGTTACTACTGAGAATGGTCTAGTTTTAACCAGGCTACAAGGCTTCTAGATATGACTCGGGTCCCTCCTTCCTTTTATCCATTGTCAATTTTAAGTCTGATCTCATTTAGGTTACGTTTACGACAGCGATGTACTAAAAACTGAAACGTTTCTCCTTTGCGTTTATCGCGTACAGACGACAACGTTATCAAAGCGATCCCCGTTCACACGGATCCACGAAAATGACTAAAATCTCTGTGTTATTCATGTCAGGCCAGTAGATGGCGACGTCACTTTGTAAAGAAACATTACGCGCTTATAGACTGAACACGTAATACTCATGCGCACGACCAGTTTTGAAAATGGGTTTCAAAGTGCAAGTTTTTCAAAACGATACGTTATCGTCTCTGTGTAAACGAATTTGTGAAAACAGTGACTGTTTTCACAAATTCGTTTACACAGAGACGGTAACGTATCGTTTTGATAACTTGCACTTTGAAACCCATTTTCAAAACTTTGCGTTTTCATGCACCCAAACGATGTTGTGGTGTGAGTGAACAGCCAAAACGCATAAGAAGTTTTCCGTTTGTAGTTGAAAACGGCGCGATGTAAACGGCCCTCAGATAGGCTGGTGTCACTCAGCGCACCTGTGAAGTCCTCTCGAGCACTGTCCTCCACCAGCAGCAGGGGGCGCACTGCTCTCTGCTCCAGCAGATTACGGGCCGCAGTGAGCGACGTGAAGATCTCCCGCTCCTGGAGGTCAAAGTTCAGCCGACGCAATCGCTCAAACAGGGTCCTCTTACATTCCTTCGTGGTGTTGGTCACAAATTTTACGGCGACTGGAGACTGTCTTAATCTGGACAAATGATATTGTACATGTGTAATTAGTTTTATGGAAAACAACAGATGAAATATCTCAACTATGTAACATCAATGTATTTGTTTTTAATGACACATGTCTCTGAAACAGCCCTAGGCTCTGTGTAAAGCAGAATAAGAGTTTTGTTTTAGCTAATCAGAATGTCATATAGGTGTCAATCATTTTGCATATTTGTGTGTGTTGATAATATTGATTAATTGATCAGTCTTCATGTATACTTTCAATTCTGTTATGATTTCTGTCTTGTGTTCCCTAGTCTTGTGTTCCCTGGTCTTGTGTTCCCTGGTCTTGTGTGGACTTTTATGTGTTTTCCTGTTCTGCAGATGTTTTGTAGTCCTGTCCCCTTGATTGAAGCCAATGATTTTTTTCTGAGCAATGAATAAAAAATAAAGTAATATGTTCTCATTTTATTTGTCTTATCTTATTTTAGTGTAGAATGAGTAAAGCTGTTTGTTGTTAGAATGACAAAAACTTTAAAAAAGTTAAATGTTTAGGGTTATTAAATGTTTAACTCTACCTCAGCGATCTAACAGCGCTCGTCAATGTTGAAATGATCGAGATGACCAATCAAATCAAAGAAGGCGGGTCTTACTGTGAGAATGCAACGAGAGTTTGTGTAAAGATGCAAGTATTAGACAACTGTTTTATCATAGAAATGTTCAGCGACTGACAGTAAAAGACTATCTTGTGATGCAAACAAAATAAATAAAATAAAAATAATAATATTTTTGAATAAAAAATATCTGATCATGCTTCATGTAATTCCTGAATGAATATGACGAGACGAGAAATGTTTGCGTATGCATATTAGGCATACAAAAAAGAGTGAATGTGTGCACATTATAAAATAAAATATTATTTGCAAATAGATTCAATTGATTACTTCATAATTACAATCTGACCTAGAAATTATTTTACCATTTTTATGTATTTATTCATTCCCTTAAATCCCTTTTAATCATTTATTGAATCCCTTTAGTATTATTATTATTAATATTACACAAAAGTGACACTCTGCCTATGCTCACATGAGATCGACCAATGGCAAAACCACAACAATCCAATCAATTCAGGACAAAATCAAGCCCTTTCCTACATTTGTTCTTGTTCCAGAAGCCTTTTCACAGGGATATACGTCACAATAGGGAAGACGACTATAGAGGGTATGCGCATGATGTCACTGTTGGCCTTAGTGACTGCGTAACACCCACTGAGTGGCAAAAAGACTGAGCAGCAGCATTGGTTTTCAGCGTTAATGAATACATCATATATTGTAATGTTATATATTGCATTGACAAACTCATCAATTAAATATTTGCATTTCATCGTATATTATGCATAATTGAATGTTTTTTAGATAAACACTGAAAAATATTCTAGTTTTAGGGCTGGATGATATGATGATATATATAACATTGATAAAAAAGTGATCACATGGATTTAAACCTACCTATATTGTATTTTTATAAAGCATTCACAGGCAAATGTGCTTTATGCATTTCCCCGGCATTGAAATCAGGCACACATAAATGTCAGGAAACATGATTCTTGGCTGCATGTCAATATCCATGGATCACTGGATCTTTGGTAAATTGTAAAGAACACTTTATCGAGTCCAACTTTTATTTAAACTGATTATCGTTAATTTTTATTCACGTTTTCGCAGTTTCTCCTATTAAATCCAGTCACTCAGCAGATCTTTTGCCACTCAGTCCGGCTGAGGGCGTGTTCCGTGACGTCAATGCATACCCTATAGGAGACTATCACAACTTCCATTACATGCTGAATTGTCTGTATTATATTATACCATGTGTTATATACTGATTTTTTCCAAACAAAATTAATTGATTTCTGAAATCTGTCAAAATGCAGCCTTGATATATTTTAATTGTGAATGCAATTTTTATTTATTTTTTATTTTTTTAATCGTATCCGTATACAGGCTATATATCAAAAACGGCCAATATTTTCCCCAAATCCCGACACTGACCGTGTTAAAGCCTCTTGCGCTCCGGGAACGGCAGCATCCTCGATATGAAGAGTCCCGCTCAGATCCACCAGAACTGCTTTCAGTGAGCGGAGAGCCACTTACACACACACACACAGGACATCACAGTCAACCGAAGCCTTCTGAGTTCATCTTCAACACATCACTTAGGGGTTTTATGTAAAGCACAAAAAAAACGCAAAAAAAAACAAACAAAACAAAAAAGAGGATAAACGTGACTGATGGCGTTTAGATTCTGGATTTTTGTGGATCATGTTGTCAGTTTCCGAGTGTGCAATTAATGCTCTTATTCACCATGAACTCTGGATTAAACACAATGACTGGCCTCCAAAACATCTCTTCATCTCTTCATCTGTGTTTGACATCATTTTTTAGGATTTGAAAACCCTACATTTATTTAAAACGAGCTGCCAAACAACAAGGGCTTTGGATAAAGTAAAGCAGATTGCCTCAAATCATTTAATAATCATTCAGTAATACAACGAACTAAGAACATGTAAATAGAGTAATGTGTGTTTAGGTTTTTAATATATTGATTATAACATGAAAACCCGAGTCTAGACTACAAAAACACGACATGTTATTAACATTCGTTAATAAATGTATCAACAAAGATAAATTCCCGCTCTGTGACAAACAGACTGGACAATAAAGTTCAACTCAACTCATTCGTTTCCAAACAATTTACATATTTGTATTTTTAAATAATACAGAAGGTTGAAACGATGAAGGTTAAAGCATAAAACACATTTGACCAATACAAGTTATTTTGAACTACACTTACTTCCGACTGGGGTCCTTCTCTGGCGCAGTCTTACATTTTGCTGTCCTAAAAATGCCTGTCGAAAATACACATGCAACTACGCGAGAATTATTTTATATAAAAACATTTAACATTTAATGTGTCGATTTATTTATTTATTCATAAGAGCACACTGGATTTTTCTCCACCATTGCAATTTATAATCATTTAAGAGGGTTGTCTATGTCAGATTATTCACTCAATGAATAAAAAACATATGCTGGATATTTTAATAGCAGATTAAATAGCATTTAGAACATTAATTCATATCCTCCTGGGACCCAGGAACAGACTTTTGTCCTCTGTAGTGGACATTATATTTTGGTGGATTTATCTGACAGCATACATGTCACAGTTTTAGTCTAGTCTAGATGTCTGTAAAGAGCACATGCAGGGCTTCACCATGACAACTCCCTCTCCTTAGCCTTTTAAAATGACTGACATTAATTAAGTGCTCAAATGTAGCAATCTTGTGGAAATATGATCATATTTTGCAAGTAGGCCTATCATTTAAATCTGACTAATTTTGAAATTGTTTGTCATAAATCAACATCTCAGGAAAATGATATGGGGTTTCTAATCAAAATATGACTTTCTGTTACAAAACAGGGCATTGATTTCATACATGTCCATTGTAGAGACACCGGGACTTACAGCATGTTTATCAGGCATTTTGGGAGACACAAGTGAATAGGTAAGGAAATTATATATCTATATTCCTATGAAATATTAGATATTTTTATGGAAATGTTGCAAATTATTACACTTTTTTTTCATTACATGTTGCCCCAAGAACAATTCAAAATTCTAAGCAATAATAATAATGTCTGGGTCTCAGGAAGATAACTGTCTTACCAATATTAGAAATCTCTTAGCATTTTAACATTCGTCCAAATGTTAAGGTCACTGTTTTAAAGTAAAATTGAATATAGTAAGTGATTCAAATTAAGAAAAGAAAAAAATACAAATAAATAAAAGTAATCAATATCTCTTAAACATCCTGACAGTGTCATATCCCCGTTTATTTGGGGGTAATGGGGAACATATAACTTTGCTGCCAAAAATTCACATGTTTTTTCTCTGCCATGAGATAAATCCTGGGATTGGAGAAGTATAAAGACACATCATCTTCGGTAATAACCATTAAGCATAGATTATAAGGGTTGGGCTTTAATCGCTGTTCTGAGCATATGGTTGTAATTCAGCGTTTTATCCGTGGTCTGGGCTACTGTTAATAAAAAGGTACTGTAATCCTGATGGAGTAATCTAGTGTTGTTAATGGACTCCATATGGTTCTCATCACTGAACCAAATGTACTGAACTTACCCCCTCAAACACCACATTAAAGGCACTTTCACACTAAGGTTGAGTTTATTATGCGCGCGCTGCAGTTTTATCGCCTGCCCCTTTAAATGCGCGAGCTCGTTAAAGAAGAATGGATTCTGATTGGCTGTCAATTTATTATCGTTAATCAGCTGGAAAAATCGTTCTGAGGTTCTGATCCCAACGACGACTCTGCTTGCTTGCTATTCGTTTATACTCATAACGATTTGTTCTTTAATATCTATATCGTTATTTCTAATTCTAATTTACATTTAGTCATTTAGCAGACGCTTTTGTCCAAAGCGACTTACAAATTGGGACTAAATTAAGCGAGTGTGCCCGTTCAGGCCTTTAACCATTTCAGTTTCACCTAATAAATGCCGACTGGTCGTGGATGACAAAATATTTACAGGTAAGTTATAGTGCACTTTGTACAAATAAACAAAAATTACACAAACTCTCCAACATACATTGACCGATGAAGACAATCATTTTATTAAAATCTGAAAGTAATAAATGTTAAATGACTGGCTCCTAATGATAGAGGCTACTTTGGTCAAACGTTTCAATCCCTTCAGACCAAGTGCGTTGTATCTTAAAGTTTGATGTCTTTAACTACACTACGATTTCAGCACATCTTTATTAAAACTCATAGACTTCAAATATATTAAACCCAACTTTTACTTTCCAAGCCCTCTTTGAAACCAATACGCAAGAAGATTAGCTTTGGGGGAAAAGAACATAATTTCAGGTGTCAAAGGACAGTATGGCTGATTCCACTGTAGAAATACATTGATGCTTGAGGAGCTGACACTTTACTAGACCTTGAATGTGACAAAAACTGATGGAGACAGGAGCTTCTGTAAAGTTACAAAACATGAAAAAGAAACATGTTTACTGGTATGGGCCATATAAAACTACCAGAGTACTTACAGTAATTCATTCAGGATACAATTTTCAGACATTGGAGAGCAACATTTAGAGCCACAGATACAAAAACTGTCCATTTTCCTTTGCCACATTCACTGTGATCCACATTTGATCTTGATCCGCCGCAGTCCATTCTCTCTTCATCCAAACAGTAATAGCAAGACGATACACACGGAATTCACTGCTATCAAAGGTACTGTGGAGGAACAGGACGAGAAAACATGTTAATACTGAACGAAGTCTGGAACATGTGCAGAAGACATTACATAAAGACACAGGAACAATAAATCGACCTATTTTTCTCTTCAGAAACATGATTAAAGTTACGATGATTAAAGTTATAAATGCTTTCTTATTCATGTGCCTGGTAATCTTTAATCCAAATAACATCCCCTCCCTCTTGCAGTGACATCTCTTCTCTGATGACGTGTTTACAGGCGTGCAGAGCTGGGAGAACGCCACACATGTTCAAGTCAAGTGAGTCAAGTCGCAATGCACACAAACCAAGTCAGTCAAGTCCTGCTAAAGATCAAGTCAGGTCACAGTGAGCTGCGATGCGAGGACCGTTTATCTGCTCGGGGCAATAATAGACGGTGCAAGCGCAAGCTCAGAACAGCATTAATAACATTTCTGCAAGATCTTGGGAGAATCATTCAAAATTAGTGCAGAATTCTCTGTTATAAACCATATCAGATCAAACAGAGCTGACGTGGAAACCAGTAGAAACATTGTGCCATAAACGAACAAGTTATAGAAGGCTTTTCTGTCCACAAATCACCAACATTCACCATGGATTTAACGAAGTAACGCTGACTGTAACCATGGTATTGTGGCAGAAATATAATCAAATGTTTTCTCATTATTCATCTCAGGGTTCATACAAACTTTTGAGAGTGAAATTCAAGCACTGATCATGGGCTTTCAAGAGCGTCACACTTTTCCAGCACTTCAAAGCTCTAAATATTATCCAGTTTAAATGTTATTTTTAATGTGATAACCAAAAACATTATTTGGTCATCCTTCAAAGATTGTCCCCATTTGTAAAACTAAAAGTTACAAGATGTAGGAAAACTAGTACGTGGCAAACAAACGCTTTTAATGTAATTTTTTTTTACAACTATCACCAGTAGATGGCGGCAGAGGAACACTTGTTAGCCATTTTTACTCCATAATAGTTTATTTTCA
Organism: Leuciscus idus; assembly: GCA_021554675.1. Lineage (NCBI taxonomy): Eukaryota > Metazoa > Chordata > Actinopteri > Cypriniformes > Leuciscidae > Leuciscus > Leuciscus idus. The sequence continues at coordinate 4,117,267 of CM038645.1, forward strand.
CACGTTTTGCTTTTAAACCTATATTTAGATATTATGAAATCCCTATTATAAAATATAAAATCACCAAGAAATCCATTTTTGTCAAAGTTTGACACTTTTTATACTGAAGTAGGAAGTCAAGTCTGATGAAAAACAAAAACTTCTTTAAACTGAGAAGAATTACAGTAAAGAGCGCTCCTTTTATAATCACTGAAGCGGTCTGTCAGTTCAGTATGATACTATAAGAGAACAATGGTACATTTAATTAGAGTAGAATATTATAATTCTTTCCCTATAAAAATTAGGTTGTTGTTAAAAGTTAATTTGATCTGCATCTCAACTCAAGCTCAGTGCTTTACTGTCAAATGTTCATTTCCAAGAAACAAACATGTAATATTATTAGTAACTGCACATATTATATATGTGGGGTAAGCATTATTTGAAAAACGCTGTTTGGAAGTTAGTCGGACGACACGAACAAGAACAACAAACGCCTGAACCAATCAGCAGTAGGCGTATGACGGTGGAGGAGAGAGAATGATCAAGAGGAAGATTTGAAGAAAGACTGCAGAAATAGAGATTAGACACAATGCAAAAGAGAAAAGCTCAGAAGAAATCACTGGAAAATAAAGGGCTATGTCTAGACAAGAGCTTTAGGACCCGCGTTAATATTAGAAACGCTGTCCAGCGCTGGAGAGCGAAGCGGGAAGGCCTGAAAACAGACGCGGATGTTGCTTTGATTCGCTCCGCACGCGAGTAACGCTGGGTTTGAGTGTGATTGTGTGTCTGGAGATGCTGTGCTATTGGCAACTAACAACCAACTCTTGTTTGTAATGACTTGTGTACTGCACGTACATTTTTTTGTGCCTTCTTGTCATTCGTTCATCTGCACTTTATTTTCCGTGAAGCATTATTTTGTTGTGCTTCTGCTATGATAAACAAACATCCACTGTTGGATTGTGTGTGTAACGGAGGCCAGCTAGTGAGAGTCGCGCTGACGGCTGCTGGAGAATGCGGTGTTTAGCGTTATTGTTAGCGCACTCGACTCGCTTGCGGGGGGATCGGGGTTCAAGACGGTTAGGATTGGAGGGTGAGTTTGAGGCGGAGCTATGAGAGAGGGGTGTGTTTGTTTGGGTTGATTTCAGATATCAACAATGTCCAACAGCGTTTTTGAAATATTGCTTACCCCACCTTTAATGCAAAACAATTCTAATTGTATGATTAAATTGTCTTTATGATTAGCAATCCCCCCAGCACCACCATCTGTAGAACGTAGTGGCACCGCTGCTTAAAACATTTACAGATAAATGAGTTATTCTATTAAAGCTGCCGTCGGCAAGTCTGGCAGATTGGGTCGATTAGCCAAAATTTTGAATGTTTACAACTCTCATGCCCCTCCCCACTACCAGCGAGCACCCTCCCATCGAGGTCGTGCTCGTCAGTGCGTCACTGTGCGTGTGTACCTGATTTTCTGTGAACGCGTCCATCTCTTCAGCATCTATCAACACCATGGACTCGGAGGTAGGCTGCCCTGGCTAATCTATCCATAGATAGCAATAACCGAGGAATTGGAAGCTTGTTAGTAGATTTTCTCTCCGCCATCACGCTTCATGCAATCTCCAGGCGAACTTCAGGCGTGGCGTGTGCATGTGATATTAACGTGCGCGAGTGAGGGGGGATCTGTGGCGTGTGCACGACCTGTGATTGACAGTCAGATCTCACACCCCCCTGCGCTGATTGGACCCGATGATCCGGGAGCGGTGGATTTTTGCAAAACAAATAACACACTCCAGGTGGAGTTAGAAGCTCGGGTTTTTTTCTAAAACCATCTTATTTATGTTGTTCTGTCGGATTATAGTGTCAATTTCACTGAATATGATCAAAAAAAATTTGCCGACGGCAGCTTTAATGATTCTTGATGGTAATAGACACTCCATGATCTGGAGATGGGAAAGAACAAATCAGTACTGACTCTTCAAACGAACATACCTCTCATGACAGTCCTGACGGAACGAATAAGGTTCAGAAGTTGTGCTTTAATCCCGGGTTCATCTCCAAATCCTCCAATACTTTGCTCTGCCCCCCAACCAACTGAAAAAAATATGTTTATCAGTGATATTGTATAGCATGCTATAATGTATACGCATTTGACAATTTTTTAACAGTATGCAAGGGAAAAAAGCACGGATAATCCCTCAAAAATATTGCTCAATATATAAAATATATCTAAAACTAAAAAAAAATAGCATAATGTTTCTCCAACTAGCTCCCTAATTGCTATACTAACATTTCCAATGTATGTGTATTCCGTAAGATTGAGGAAGAAACACTTCCTTTGGGAGAATTTAAGTGATCTCTCTTTTTATTAACTCCAATTTCAAATGTTTGCTGAAAGATGACTATGCAGTTGAAATTATTGATCATTTAGGCCTATTTGTTTTGCATTGTAAATTCTTCATTCACAAGAACATATTTCTCAACACTTTGCCTGGATTTGAAGTCTTTCCAGCGGAAATGTCCCATACTGTAAAATCTCTTGAACTATGATTTTACCTTCTTTCTTACTGAGATTTTCTTCGTTCAGCTATTTGCAAATATAGCCTGTTTTCCCTTTCCTTCTTTTATTATATATATATATATATATATATATATATATATATATATATATATATATATATATATATATATTCACAAATCAGTGCTGACTCGACTTTGCAATAAACAAGAGAATCTATTTGAGTCAATATCGCATCGAATTGATTCGAGATCGGAACTGAGTAGAATCGCGAAATCTGTGTCTATGTCCAGCCTTAATGGTATCCATTTAGTATTTTCAAATGTTTTAGAAGTATGAAATAACACAAATATAGAAGTATGGGGATTATGTAGTGCTCGAAGAACGTTAAATAGCTATTTAGTTTTGTCAAAATACCAGCTCTGCACATTTTGGGCTACAAAAACTCTATTGATCCATTTCGTATTTATTTCAAATATATTCATTAAGCGATTCATGTGACTTCGGTACATTTACATTATATGACACTAGTGAACTGACGTTGAATATTTTGTTAAAAGTACAGACTGTAGAGATTCGAAGTCATTCAGGTGAAGACAAAAACTAACGTTAGCCGGGTAATTCATGTTCACATTTTCATATTTCTATAGTCAACCGCACATTTAGAAGACGTTAACTCTAGCCTAGCAAACCAGATGGCAATACACACACACACATTTACATTACAGAACAAACCTATTGTCATATTTCAGAATGAAAACCATTCATAAGAACTTACTTTTACTGAGAAACCTCTCTTCGTGCAGAACGGCGATAGCATTAGTGAATAATATCGCTGTTTGAATCAGTGCGTACAGTGTGAACGCCATGTTGGCACTATTGTGCTGACGTAAAAGGAATTGCGTCGCGCAGGATTACGTCACAAACGCGCCGCTACAAGATTTGATTGACACACAAACATATACGGCTCTAACTATAGGATACTACTTTTACTATTAAATAGTAAATATTGTGCTGTTCTGAATTTATCCATGTACTGTGTACGCCAAGCTATTGCATCACGTGCTCACTGTATTTATATGGCTGAAACGTATTTCTATACATTGTAGATTTGTATCTTATGACAGCGACCTATTATTTTATATAGCATACGTTTATAATAATAAAACACTATACTATGCAGGATAGAATACTACGAATATATGAACTGCATTGTATGATAATATTTGATAATACATTTAATAACTAAATAATAATATATATGACAAATCTTGTATTCGGTGGAACAAGTTATGTAGGTTTGATTCCCAGGAAACACACAGATAACATAAATGAACACTTTAAAGGGTGTGTGTGTGTATATATATATATATATATATATATATATATATATATATATATATATATATATATATATATACATTCTTTAGTTCTAAATTGTATTAAATGGTATTGTAACGTGTTTGTGCTTATACTGATAAAAAAATGAATTATGTTTTTTCACAAGTGCTTAATGTAATAAAAACATTTAAACAACAATGGTCAGTCTTTTTCATCTTATAGACTTTAATTATCCACATAAATAGTAGAGAAACTACAAGAACATATTTAAATACATTTGCATGAACAGTTAACAATAACATTTTTTAAACTCGTGTTTATGTCAATGTTGTATTTAAACAGGCAAAACGAGAAAGGTTTGCAGACGTTCAGATTGCTCTCAGACTTCAGCCACAGTACAGAGCAACCGTTCCCTTCACATTAACCTCCGTGTATGTACATTTACAGCCTAGAGCTAAGAGAACTGTACAGTGCATGGGGAATAAATAAACTTAAGTTCATAAATAATCAAAGTGGGGATACTGTACAGGAAATATGTCAAAGGAACTCTAAATCATTGGTAGATGCATGACTGTGTATCCGTTCGTTGATGGCGTTTGGTTTCATCGGAGAGATGGACGTCGTTCAGGTTTATCAGTGACAACGTTCAACATCCGGTGAAGAGGTTCCTTTTGTTGTGCTTGAGATTGGGATGATTTGATTTATCCTCAGAGTGTAAAAAGATGTTGAGAGCAGCTTGATTTTGTTTCAGATGAATTTACCTAAAAAATAACAGATACAGATTTCTCAAAATAATCAAGAAAGCTTCAATGTAAAAATTACAAGCATCCAAAAAGTCAGTGCTATTTGTCATATGGAATTTACTCAGCAGTGAAATCAGCAATTGATTTTACAGAAAGGCCACACATTATATTTCTCATTACCATCACTATATGATTTAATAACTTTGATACTTACCATTTAGCTTTTGTTTAGATGTGCCCCGACCTTTTCTTTTCTAATGATGTTTGCATAGGGAATCTACAAATAAACATAATGGAATCAGTTAATACTTGCATAACATTTCTCTCAGCTGTCAGGTCAGGGAATATATACACTGTATGTATATATATATATATATATATATTTATATATATATATATATATATATATAAAATGAAACATTATATATTAATGAAAATGTTTATAATGTAGTAAATACACTACACTGTTCAAAAGTTGGAGGTCGGTACGATTTTTTTATGTTTTTGAAAGTCTCTTCTGCTCACCAAGGCTGCATTTATTTGATAAAAAATACAGTAAAAACAGTAATATTGTGAAATATTACTGCAATTTAAAATAGCTGTTTTGTATGTGAATATATGCTAAACTGTAATTTATTCCTGTGCTCAATGCTGAATTTTTTGAAAAAAAATGGCTTGAATGAATGCTTCAATGACTCGCTCATGCATATTTCACTTGTTTCATAACTGGATGAATCAGCGTTTTTAAGCGAATCTCTTGAATGAATGATTCAATGATAAATACATTTTTAACAGTCACTTGTCGCCACCTACTGGTGTAACGATGCCATTGATACAAACGTTATTTGAAGCGTTGTTCCGTTCATAAGGTGATTTAAGCTTCCGTAGACATCAGTGTTTATATCTGAACTATAAACTTTTATACCAGTACTTCTGTGATAGTCGGAATTATTGTAAGACAGAAATGATAATACTGTGTGGTTGAAAAGACTGTTTGTGAAGCGGGTTCGTAGCGGCTCTCTCTGGATGAGCAGCAGCACAAACACAGATCTGAATGCTCTTCACAAAATAATAATCTTACTGACTCCAAACTTTTGCACAATAGTATATTTCATAAACACAATGAGTCACTTGAAGCCGTTGTAAACAGCATTCAGCCATGACTAATCATGATTCACATTGTACTCTTGTACCTTATTGCTTAAAAACACTCTTAAAAATTAAGATTATTTATCGGCATTGATGGTTCCATGAAGAACCGTTAACCTTTCTATTCTACAAAAGGTAATTTTTTTTTAATGGAAAATGTGTTTTTAGATTATTAAAAAAAGAAAAACCCAGTTATTTTAGGAACTGGTCACTGAAAGGTTCACCCAAAATGGTTCTTGAATGTCGAACCCCCCTATGAAACCTTTATTTTTAAGAGTGTATGTGGTGAAACAACAGCAAAAGGAAGCAGAGATCCACTAAACGTCATTCCCGAAGTTCAGCTTTGAATGTGTGATGTTGTGATCTCTCATGTATGACTGATGGTGTTGAAGTGAAAGATCACAGATCATCAGATCATGCCGGCTGTCTGCTGGTTATCTTACATTTCTTCTTTAACACAGATTTAGCAGATTACTTATAGCAGGGTTGCTTGTGGGATATTCGTATGATTCACAAGTCAATTAATCAGACGGGGAACTGATGACCTAACTGTGGAATATGTTATCAGAAAACTCCTTACCATCTGTAACTGTTGCACCATTTCTTCCCTGTAAGCCAGTTCTCTCTTCATCTGGTCCTGGAAGTTATCTGTAGAATACACAAATATGGACAATTCAAATCAAAGGCATATTATGGTCACCTATTTTCATATTTAAACCTATTTAAAGTGATGTAAAGCAGGTTTTCTGATTTTCACAAGCTAAATCGTGATGATAAAGTGAGGACACTTACGGAAAACTGGGAACGGAGAGCTGCCTTTCAGAGCGTGAAACTCCTGCTCCAGTCTCCTCCGTAAATCTATCTGTTCAAGGAGAACTTTCTGGAGCTCCTCTGAAAGACGGAGAGCAAAATATATGCATTTAAACATTTTATTTACACTCGATTTTTGACAGAAGTCTCACCAAGGCTGCATTTATTCGCTCAGAAATACAGTAAAAACAGTAATATTGTCGAATATTATTGTGATTTAAAATACTGTTTTCTATGTGAATATTTGTAATAAAATGTAATTTATTCCTGTGATCAAAGCTGAATTTTCAGCATCATTACTCCAGTCACATGATCCTTCAGAAATTATTATAATATGATGATTTGATGTTCAAGAAACATTTATTATTATTATCAAAGTTGAAAACAGTTGTGCTGCTTCATATTTTTGTGGAAACCGTGAAATATTTTTTTACAGGATTATTTCATGAATAATACGTTCAAAAGAACAGCATTTATTTAAAGTATTTTTTTTTTTTTTTTTGCATTATAGAAGTCACTCTTTTGAACAGTATTGTATATAATTCTAAAGTCTTATTTTTGCTCGCTCACCTTTTTCCATGTTCTCGACGTCCTTCTTGAGCGATACAGGAGAGTTTGTGTCTTGACTTTGGTCTGCTGAGCAGAAGAAAAAAAGAGGAATTTTAAAAATCTGTGCAGATTTATGACCTACATTGCAAGCATTCATTCCCGTCAGTTGTTATAAAGGCCTGACACACATCATGTAGTTCCACCAGTAGCCAGTAGATGTCAGTCTGATGACAGGATATTTCAAACAAACATATTTGACTTCATATAATGCTGTTTTCCCGGAGTGAGGAAATGGTATTCATATGTCATGAATATGGTATGAAACATCTGTGACAGCATATTTACTGTAAAGACATAATAATATACCATGAAAATAATACATTTCTGACTCCATAGGCCATTCAACAAAATGTCTGATTAGTGCAGCTAAATTAAGTCATTAGAAACGCCCTTGCAATGTGCCAATATCCTGAAAGAGGTGAAAAGAGCTGATTTCATTAATGTTACTGCGCTATTGAATCAGGAAATTATTCGAAACAATTTTGATTGGAAACCTTAGGAGTCGGTACGTTCGCAAGGCATGTCCGCCGACTGTGTTTTTGTGTCTATATCGCAAATGGCTCAAATGAAGTGATTCAACACATCGGTATAATCTTCCCCTCATTCCTCTCTCTCTCTCTCTCTCTCTCTCTCTCTTCTCATTTCCCGTCTTGCCTCCTTAAGCCGAACAAGGCGTTCCTCATTTGGAAAGCGGTCTTGTTCTCGCTCTCCTCCTCTCTCTGTCTCATTTGACAAGCAAATTTGCAGACAGTGCCTGAGGATAACAACCTCGTTTGACAGTCAATTAACCGTGAATAGTCAAAGCCAAGGCAGTTTGCATTATATAAATGGAAAATTAGATTATTTTTTTCCCCCTTCCCTCCCAAGAAACAGAACTATCTTTAAGACACTGCCGTTTAGACTCTTTGCAAAATCAGAAGTTCTAATCACGTTTCCCAGCCGCCCCTCGGAGACGTTTAGCAATCAGGCAAAGGTGGTTTCATTTAATTTGTTTCATGTAATTTTTTTCAAATATATTATACGGTATATGAGGAGATCATTATCGGCTAGATAATATAAATGTTGGCATAGATGTCATAAAACACTTTTAATGTCTTTCTGACAGATAAAAGGCAATAAGCTATGATCTTTCTAATGGAAGATTTTGCCAAGCAAAAGGCAATTATTTCCGTTTGATATTGTTGAAATGGTGATTGTCACCTTCCTGCCGCTGAGCTGATTGTCTTCCTGAACTGTTATGGCTCCCTACAGAACACATTTTCCCAATGACATTGTGGAGAGAGCTGCTCCATTTTAAGAGTATATTCCGTCCCGTATCTTTTTTATATTTAGATTAATCCTAATATCCTCGCAGGGATGGGCCGGCCGTGCCGCGCGTATTATTCCGCGAACCCTCTTGCTGTAAGTGGCGGATGTAAAGCGGAGATAAAGCGTTGAGATAAAGTGTTGTTCTTACTTGGATTCTCTCGCCAGAATTCGGGTGCGGACGAGGTTTCTGTCTCCGGGACGAAAAAACTGCTTTGCTCTTTGTTGTCGTCTGAAGGAAAAGTGAAAAATAAGATATTATGAGGTGAATGCATGGACACAAATGAAGCAAAGTTTAAGGCATAAAGGTGGAAAATATTATTATTTTTTGTTAATTATAAATATTTTTAACTGATTATTTTTATTTAATTATATTTGTCAAATTATGTTTTTTATGTGAATTTAATTTCACAAGAGAGACTATAATATATAATGTGTGTGTGTGTGTGTGTGGTCCTGGTAAACCCTAAATTATGGGGACAAATATGGCAATATCTGAAATCCTTGTCCTTGTGGGGACATTGTTTGGTCCCCATGAGGAAAACAGCTTATAAATAAGTGATGTTTTTTGAATATGTAAAAATGTAGAACGTTTTCTGACTGAAATATATATATATGATCAATAAGTTATGACAACACGTTTTTACATTGCTTTAATTCATCAAAATAAATTAAGCAATTTTCAACTTTTTTTAAGTTCAACGAGATTCAACTCATTTTTAAAGTCAGTTTAATGTAATTTAAGTTGAAATGACTTAATACATCTAAACTGATTGTACTTAAAAAATTTAGTTTTTACAGTGTAGGGTAAGATGATAGAATGTACAGTTTGTACAATATAAAAAATTACTGTGTTTATAGAGGTCCCCCTAAAACATGAAAACACAACTGTGTGTATATGTGTGTGTGTGTGTGCACGTGTGTGTGTGTGTGTGTGTGTGTGTGTGTGTGTGTGTGTGTGTGTGTGTGTGTGTGTGTGTGTGTGTGTGTGTGCTGCCATGGTTGTAAACAGGGTAAACTTTAAAATAGATGATACAAATAAAATAAAATAAAATAATGCAATGGAAAATCAAATTACGCCTCCATTCACTTTCCATTCATGTCTCACCTGATATGGTTGCTTTGTTTTTGGTTGCATAGGCCGGCAGCCCATCGTCTCTGCTCTTGTGCGCCTGTAACCATAAAACACCACCGATGTCTGATTAGAACTGATTCACAACACCAGGCCAAAGGTTGAAACATAGAGCAACCAAATATATCAGTCAGCCAAAAGCACACAATTGATTAGCCTTGAGAATGACAACGCTGTTATGTTTTATATATGATTCTGATGTTTGTTTGGCTGTGTGGTGCTACTGAGTTTCTTCAGATAAATCAACACGCACGCGTGTGTGTTTGTGTGTGTGTGTGTGTGTGTGTGTGTGTGTGTGTGAGTGTATGCGCGCTGAGGCTAATTGCTAAAGAATTCCCGTTTCAGTTTCCGTCGCTCATCCCATTCTGTCTGTTAATGTAGCGTCGAAGGGTTAAAGATTAAAAGGCTAATAGGCAGAAGTGACAAAGGGGAGCAAACATAATGTCGCCATTAAACAAAACACGACTGGGCTTATTAGGAGGGATCAAAGAGCTCTGAATATTTCATTTCTGCAGGGAACACAGGCTATCAATCTTGTTATGCATATGGACCCTGCCAGCCAATGGCCCGCATTTAAATAATTAGTCAAAGTGCCTGGAGGGAATATTTACATTTCTGTACGCGGTGCTCTCCTCCAGCAGGCCGTGAACGGGGCTGGGGACTTTGAGGATGGTGGGCGGACTGACAGGGAGGTCGGGTTTGTTCTCTGAGGTCTCGGCGGGAACGCTCGGGAAGGAGGCTTGCTCTTTTGCTGGATCGCCCGAGTTGTTGTCGGGAAGCCCGCGCATGTGCAGGGGGGGCGTCTGCTCTGACCGGCTGCCGAAATCCTCCTGTTCCTCGTCCTGTTTGGTCTCCACATCCACTTCTTGCTCCTCATCGCTTTCCCCGCTGTCGCTTTGGTAGCTGCAGCTGGTCCCGGGGGAAAGGTGCCGATCCGTCCCGAAGTCCTCCAGGCTGCCGTGGAGCTTGGCGATGCTTTCGGCGTCTTTGACCACGGGGCGGAAGGCGGAGTGGTAGCTGGCCTTTCGGGCTTGAAGCGAGGGCGCGTCCAGCAGCTTTACCCAGCCCTCCGGGGCCGGTCGCAGGTCCGAGGTCACGGGCAGGGAGTCGCTCTCGAACAACCCGGACCGGGGGTTCGTGTCCAATCCCGAACTGGCATCGGCCTGTTCAGACAGATCCAAAAAGGCTTGTCTGAGAGACGGGCTTTCTGTGAGGGAGGAAAGGGCATTGGGTTGGGGTTGCAGGTAAGTGGGTACCGGGATGCCCCCGGTTGCCCTCGGGGGCCAGAACATGCAGAAGGGCGGGTAGAAAGTGTCCTTGCGTCCAGGCCAAAGAAGCCCTGAGAGGCCGCTGTTCTTCTGCCCGTTGGTCGCCTCGCTGTCGTCCTTCTTCTGCGGGCACAGACCAAATGCAGGGAAGGTGTATGGACTTGGGAATAGCGACGTAGTTGGGAACTTCTGCAACATCCCGAAACCTTTGCTCGGGACTGGAATGACCGGGTAACTGCGAGGGGCTTTTCGAGGCGAGAGGCTGTTGCTGTCCAAATCATCATCATCCTCATACCGGCCTCTCTTCTGGGATAACTCCGGAGAGATCATGTGGGGCAGAACCGAGTTCACAGCCTTGACTGAACCCATGGACGAGCAGTGAGAGGAGGGAAGAGCCCTCTTGCGACTCCCTCCGTTGAACATGGCTTTTACATCCTCCCAGGCGAACATCAGGTCGTCCTGCGGCGTTTTGTCTGTCAGTTTGAGGTGGCGACGCCAGGAGTTGAAGTTGGCTGCGTCTGGCTGCGTGTATTTGGCCTCAGGCGTGCGGTGTGAATGGAAGATGAATTTGTTTGGGGAGAAGTACATATTACAGTAGGAGCACTTGATGCATTTGGCCCGGGAGCTGTTGTAGCGCGCTGGGATGAAACTTCCCCGGCAGCCCCAAGCGCATTCATGCATCACGTCGAACGCAAAGTTGTCTGGCAGCTTGGGTGGAGAATTCTCACCCAGGAAAGACTTGCAAAGTCGCTCTGCCTCGCGTTTGGTGATCATGCCACAGCGGCGGGAGGAAATGGGCATGGCACCGGCCCGCCGGAGGATCTCGAGCTGGACCGGGGTGCACTGCACACAGGTGATGCCCAGAGCCACTCGACGGTTGTGGATCTCGTTGTAGCTGTAGTTCTTCAGCAGGGTGTTGGATATCTGAGCCAGGCATAACCGCTCCTGAAGGTCAATGACCAACGAGACAATAGGCACCCCGTAGAGGATGACCGACCCCACTTGGTTGGGCTTGAGGGAGGATCTGGGAGGCGTGAGGGGCTCCTGCTGAAATGAACTTGGTGGTGTGGCCATCACAATGTTGTTCTGTCCAGGCAGAAGACTCTTTTGCAATCTTTGCAGACCACTGACTGGAGATGTTCGTCTGTAAACAAATTTTAAAAGGTTAATTTAGCAATGAAAAAATAATTATAGAAAAGAAGAAAAAAAAGATTCAGATGCATTAATTCAAAGCTATGCAAAGTATATCGATAAAGAATATTTATTTGTTAATATAACCAAATGTGGCACAGTTATTAAAGATAAACCAGAATTTTATTTTACTAGACAATAAATTAAGAATTAAACAACTTGCAGAATTACTGTAAGGCTTTCTTCACATATCAGACGATGTTTGTAGATCAGAATATGATGCGCTTGAAATAAAAACTCATTTAAAGAACGAGAGAAAATTACAAGGATGCTGATCAATCGCAAAGTAAATAAAAGCAATAGACATTTACTACAATTTTATACAATTACTATATATATATAAAGAACTAGATCAGTGCGCTAACTAAATCAGTGCAATTATTAATTTTATTCCTTGAATCATGAACATTGTTTTGCTGTTTCTGAGGTAAAAAAAAAAAAAGAAAAAGCGTGAAATGCTTTTAATACTATATAATACTTTTAAAATATTTTTTATATATTTATATTATATTACTGTAATACTATAATACAACACAGCGGAATTTACAGAGAGTTTAGGCAGATTTCCCCGTAGAATGTTCTGACGGCCTCAACGTTCTAGTCCGACTTTTCCATACAGAATATAGAACGTCGCTATTTTATGTTTTGGTAATGTAGCCTATCATATAATAGCCCAGTATTATAGCCTAATAATAATAATAACAATAACAACAACAACAATTTGCCATAAAAAAAAAAATACTAGGCTACAAAATGTCTCCACACGTTTGTGTGCCTCTTTTCACGCCGAGAACAAAAGTCATTTATAGTCAGAAATGCCTAAATATAAACAAAAACAGATCATTTTCAGACGGACTCGGAGACGAAGAAAAGTTTGTATTTTTCTTACCTCCGCGCGCAGTCGGAGATGTCCAAACGCTACAGAATATAAATCATCTCGAAGCCTATTCCACATACGAAATTAGAAATTCGTTTTCGGAAGTGCAAACGGTCAACGAGAGCGCGAACTTTTTAAAAACAAGCACGATAAACGCGCAATATCACAACAGGCTCCTTTATCGTGTCCAGTAACAGTAGTGCAAGAGCGAATAAGCGCGCGCCTCACACACCGGCTCTTATTGCCGGAGTTGGATGTGAGTGATTGGCGTGGCTCTGCCCCTCTGAAGAGCCAATGACGTTTCACTAACTGCCACTCAAACACACTAAAGAGAAGCTCAGACAGGAGCCGCAGGGCCCCCGGGTGATGCGCGCGCGCGTGTCTACTTCAAACCGGAATTAGTGGGGGGAAAAAACACCCGTGAACCACCCATGTGTAGGCTAATCGGTATAATCGCATGGACAACACCAGAAACTGTTTCATAAATATATTGTGTTACACGCCTAAAATTTTGCCTTACCAAAATATTTTGAGTACATTTAAATAGGACAATTATATATTATTCGCATGCATTTTTCCATAGCTTTTAAAGCTAACGAATAATTAAGGTCTAAGTTAATATACTGATAGGATGATTGCAAAAAATAAATAAAAAATACAATTTTGTCGGCTTTAATTAATTTGACGGTCGGTTTTTCGAATATGATTATTACATGATTTCCGCGCTTTCTGCTTCCACATTGCTTTTGTATAAACTGTAGAAAGTGGCCCAGTCTTGTGATCATTCATGTTTAAGAGCAGTCAGTAGCTTTTGTTAATATTTTATTATTTCGCTATCAACATCTGCATTGTCACACACTTAAACTGTCCAAACTGTCATGCTATATTGAGGCAATTTCCGCGCATTCATAAATCAAGCGAAAGGCGATAAATGTCGGCATGTCATTTTTTCATCATTATGAGGTAATACATGGGCTGTGCGTACTGAATCGACCACAACTGAGAATAAAACTAATCGCTTGATGCCGATGACATGTTGTCCGACAAACTGTCTCATCAATAACATTTATATAATAGCCAGGTGCACTATTGATCCAAATATGAAAAATTAGGCTACTATTATGTTTAAAAAAAAAAATGCCATCATATTTTTTAATATATGAAAAATCGCTCAAATTTCAGCGCTTCAAAGCTTCAGATCTGCAGGGTTTTTTTATTTTAAATGTCGGCATTACATATATAATTTCAGGATGTTGTTAACATTGCGCGCAATTTTGATAAGAATAGTTGGCTTAATTGTGACGTTTTCATTTTGCCACGATAATAGAATTAGTACAAAAGGTCAAGTGTTCTGAAAAGCCCAGTCAAATTGACAGGAAAGAAGAGGGTCCCATCTGTAGCCCCCTAAACCTCATTTAGAGCCCATCCCGCTGGCTTTTGTCTCCCAATAGCCAAAGAGCACCTCATACGACCTCTCATCCCATTACAGGAATATGAAAACATAGATATATGATAGATATACTTCAAAATAATTGGTGGAATAAATGTAACTCTCCTTAAGCTTTTAATTTTCACTAAACAATTACTCATATTATGTTTCAATTTATACTTGTGAAAATGTGGGTGGTATTTTGCACTGTAAAAAATATTTTCATGATTTGTTATCAAAACATTTTTTTCTTTTGTCAAATCAACTTAGATAATTTATGTGGTTCAGATAACATCATATTTTGAGTTTCTGTCAATTAAACCAATTTCCTTCATTGTATTAACTAAAAATGTTAAGTTTCAACAAACTTAAAATTTTAAGGCAACCAGGTAAATGACCTTTTTTTAAGTTAAACCAACAAATTAATGTATATATGAATTTATATCAGCTAGTGATCAGTGTGTTGCATGTTTGTCTGTTATATGTCCATAAGTGGAAAAAAAGCTTGCTCTATAATTAAAACACAGAAGATTTAAAAACTGCAAAGGTTTATATTAGACCGCAGCTGATGATAATCATTACAACTAACATGCTGAACAGTTAAACATGCCGGCCTTGGTAAATCATATGTCTGCTTGATGCATTGAACTTCATCTATATGTATGTTAACCCTACTGTGAAATTAATCATGCGTTTAAAAAATTACTTGTGTGACCTGTGGGGGTCAATGCAGAAGAAAAAAAAAAAGAGGGAACCTAATAGCTACATGAACAGGACATTACACACCAAATCCATCATCCAATCCAAATATACCTCAGGCAAACGGTTGTATTTTTTAAACAAATGAAATGTCTTTACTTTCTCTTTTAATGGCTGTAATGCAACTCGTTGACCTATAATTGTCATGAACATAAAATCCCACAGTAAAAATAGGCCTGCGTACACCGTCCTACATTATAATCCTTATTTAACACTGGAGGTCTATCAGATGCTCCTTCATCTGTGGAGACTTATCAAGCAATTTCATTGAAATACAATCTCATCATTGAAAGCATTCATATAATGTTGATTATCTGGTCTTGATTGCAGACAAGGAAATGCATGAAATTACTTGGATATAGTTCAATATGCTGACTTCCAGTAGCATATATATTATTACTGTAAGGTAATCAGACTCCATGCAGGTAAATAGGGTCGATGCAGTGTGGTGCCACACAAGAATCTTTATGTAAGTTATGAAATAATGAATTGCTTATCAAATATACATTTTAATGTCATAAGCATCATGAAGCATTTTTTTTTTTTTTTTTTTTGCTGAATGATGTCAGCCAGATGTATTCTTATGCAGCCAATTGATGGAGATGTGTGAGATGTGCATGTGTGTTTTGATTCATTTAAGAATTACTCAAAATGTAAACTTTAAAATTAAATGAATATTTTGTGAGAGATTTTGTGCAGTGCATGTTGGTGCACATTTACCTTATGCAACGCTCAAGGGAATGTGGTGTTTTCTGGCAGCTTTCAGCCTCTTCAGCATCAGTCAATCCCTGAAACGGTCAGAAACATATTTGAGCGTTGAACAGTCATAAATTGCAGCGTTTTTAGTGTCCTTCATGCCTCACGAGAGCTTGATTGATAGTTTCATTCCTGCTCGTGAAATTATAACAATCATTTGTAACACTTCTGACCTTCTTTAGGAAAAAAAATAAATAAAAAAAATTACGAAATATTTCTATTTGAAATCAGCGACACGTGAAGTAAAAATGAACCACTTTATAAAAGTCTTAAGCTCCTCCCATTCAGTGAATACGAGAGGACGTAGGTAAAAATATATGGGCCTAATTAGATAATAACGATTATATTCTGTCATCACAGTCTTTTCGAGAACAAAAAGGAAGTTTTGTTTTAAAAATAAATTTTTCGTTTAAAAAAAAAATAATCCGACAAATATACGCACGAGATGGTTGTAGTAGCATAATAGTAGATAGATAATTACATGTTGTAATAGATAGCTGTCTACTACTAGGAAAATAAAAATATAAAATCAATTGCTGCCTTAAATGTTTAAGTAAAATCAAAGTGATTCGAAAGTTTTAACTTGCAGTGATCGTTGCACACATTTGGTTACTTTTTTTTTCTGCCAGTTTATATTGAATTACTATGACGGATATGTATCTAAAACACTTACTACAAGCAGAAATGGCAAAAATTAGGACGGAAATAACGATGTCGAAATAGGCTATATCAATGAAAACATTTTACAGTGTAATTACCAAACAATATAGGCTTCACATCCTTGAACTTTAAGGCAAACATGTTGGTTGGACAAAAAGTTCGACAAACCTGCCTGTGTTTTTAATGCATTTTTAATTATTATAGAGATTAATTTATCATAATTGACAGATATTTACAAATGCTTCCAAGGCATGATAAATGTCCAGACGGGATAATATAGCCTACACATAAAATAATATCAGCTTATCATAGGCCTTATCCAGAACTGAAATCCACGATGTACGTTTTATATAACAAAGGAATAATAAATTAAAGGCAAACGCGAGATTATTTTACATTTTGCAAACTTCCAACAGCTGACGCTTACCTCGATATAGCGACGTGTCTCGCGCTCGTCTCTTGCTGACAGCGCGCGCGGCTGCTCATCGAGGTGACGCGTCGCGCGCTTCCTGCGTTTTTGTAAGATATTCCAAGTAAAACCTTTGTAAATGCAGGTCTATGGCTGACAGTGAACTGATGCTGTTGTGCTCATGTGGTCTGTTGAATCACTCTGAGTCAAACATACAGGCATCATCTGCTGTGCATTGCGCTCGTGCAGCTCTGGAGACGAGCGCGAGAAATGCGCTCATTGAACTTCCCATCCCAAAGAATCTCGAAGAGGTGGGGCTCTTCCCGGGATCAGAACGGGGATAATGCCATATCATGTCTGAAAGTTTTGCAAGGAAAGCGTGTCGACTGAATCTTTTTGATGTGGATCATCTGAAATTGTATGCCATTCCACATTGACAATGAGATCTTTGAGAAAGCGTTTCTTCACAAAAAAAATGATGTTCTTTTACCATGAAGAATATTTTATAGAAAATAGAAAACAAAGACGTTAATAATTTTTGCACACTCTCAGGAATTATGGAATTTGAAAGTGTGTTTAGTATCATATATATATAGGCTATGATATATTTCTGAGACAACTTCTCTATCAAAGACTAAAATATTGCCATAACAGATATTGATGATAATGAAAGTTGTTGAAAGTATAAACAGGTCAGCTGCCAGTCAACTTCCTTTACTGGGTTATTAATTAGTGTCAGATTAAAATAATCCAATGATTGTAATTTACACTATCTGGTGACTCTGATCTCCTGTATCCCACAAAAATCTCCAATTCAACACAATTCTTCAGGACACCCGCAGTGAAACTCTGAGTTTCTGTATACCTTATTTTAACAAGTAATCACACTGTAAAAGTTAGACTGTGTAGTTGTAACTGTATACATATATAGATTTCTTCCTAATATGACCCTTAAAATGGACTTTTGTTGGTGCAGTCAGAATCATTCATGTTCAATATTCATGTTATATTTTTTATTGTATTTTTTTTATTTTTTATTGTAATATTTTTGACTGGAATAAAATCTGTTCATTTAGATGCTAGCTAGACTACCACATGTCAAATATGTTTTATGTTTAAAAGACAAAACACTGATTGTTAACACTTTATTTTACAGTGTCATTGTTACACATGTTACATGTAGTTACTGTAGTAATAACTATAAATTAAGCACAAATTACATGCAATTAACACTGAACAAAACCCTCATCCTACCCTATAAAAAAATCATTTTTGGTTTAACTTAAATAAAAAAAAAGTAACCTGGTTGCCTTAACATTTTAAGTTCATTGAAATGAGGAGATTGGTTTAATCATCAGAAACTCAAAATATTATGTTAACTGAACCACAATTAATTATCTAAGTTGATTTGACAAAAAAAAAAAAAAATATATATATAATTACACTGCAATACTGACAATGAAGTGTAACACATGTATGTAGTGTATGCCTGAAATCAACAACATGGATTATAAGTGGAATTACATTACAGACATTCAATGTTAATGCTATAGATCAGGCAATGACTCCATAGCTTTAAACTATCTATAACATTATATGGTTTAAAGCTGTATAATTCTTAATGTGGCAACACAGAATCAACAGATTTTTATTGAAGTAAATATATATAGATGCCAATGAAAGTCGGTTTAAGGTAGAGATAATTACCCCCCCATCCCCCATCCTTCTTCTACAACTTCAATTGTAATTTCTAATTGGTTAAACTGGCAGTGGTATAACAGGCCTCTGTCTTTTTATGTTATTTCCCCATATACTTACATTATGGAATTCCATGATATATTTTAACTTAGAGCAACTAAGTAAAGAATGTCAATTATGGTCATTATCATCATACGTCCCGAACGCCGTCCGGGCAGCGAGAGACGGTGCAAAGGTCATAAAGATGGCATGGGTGGATCAGTTAAGCAAAACCCTCTAACCTCCACTTCCTTAATTAGGATGCCGGTTGAGAGCCAGGGCTTTTATTGCCTTCATCATTAGCTCTTTACATCAGTGCAGGACAGGCTTCCTTTAAGGACCTCATTTACTCATTGATCAACTGGCACCACTCTCTCTCTCTCTCTCTCTCTCTCTCTCTCTCTCTCTCTCTCTCTCTGTCCAACTCGTTAAGTGCTCGTTTTTCTCTTCCTCTCACCACTGATTTGTAAAGAGCTTTTAATGTGGCTATTAGAGGAAGTGAACAGGAAGCGTGTTGAAAACGCAGCTCTTCATTATTTATGAGGAGGTTTAATCTGTTGCTTAATCACCATTGTTTGGCGTTAGTTGAGCAATCTGAGCAAACGTGAGGCTGACGGATGGCATGTCCAACAATTGGTTGGTCCTTTCAGCAATTAGGATATTGACAGTAAAATAGTTTCTCTGGATGTCAGTTTGGATGGTTTCAGGGTTACTATATTTTCGCAGTTAACACAAGTGAGTCTTAACTGTTCTCAACATTGACAATAAATGTTTCTTGAGTCTTAAATCATCATATTAGAATGATTTCTGAAGGATCATGTGACACTGAAGACTGGAGTAACGATGCTGAAAATCACAGGAATATATTACATTTGACAAAATATTCACATAGAAACCAGTTATTTTAAATTGTAATAAAATTCCACAATACTGCTGTTTTTGCTCTATTTTTGATCAAATCAATTATTAATAAATGTAATTATCAGAATTACACTTTAAAAATATAACAAAATCGTACTGACACCAAACATTTCAACGGTAGTGTTTGCACTGAAATTATTCTGTGATGTTATTTGTAAAAAATGGCTTACGTCAGAATGCCTTTGCTGTCTCGGGTCGTATTAATTGTGTAATCCCCTAATCCGGTTATAATCCAGGGAAACATATAGTGGGAAATATGGGACCACACAGATTAGATTGTTTACAGCTCATTGTTAGAATAACAAATCAAATCGTGTGAAGAGGGAAAACAGGTTATTTTCCACATCAGGGATATGCTGAAACTGCCCCTCTCACTGCTTCCACACACTTTATTAGGGATGTCATTGACTGATAACACTGGGGAAGTAAAAAAGATAAAGATAAAAACATTCACAATCATGTTAATGCTTTTAACCAATTGTTTTGATACAAGCAGTAATACTGACCTACATAAAAAAAGACAGACAGACAGACAGATGATAGATGGAAGGATGGATGAATGGATGGATGGACAGATGATAGATGGAAGGATGGATGGATGGATGGACAGACAGATGATGGATGGATAGACAGACAGACAGACAGATGATAGATGGATGGATGGATGGATGGATGACAGACAGATGATGGAGGGATGGATGGAGGGATGGATGACAGACAGACATACAGATGATGGATGGATGGATGGATGGATGGATGGATGGATGGATGGATGGATGACAGACAGACAGACAGACAGACAGACATACAGACATACAGATGATGGAGGGATGGATGGATGGACAGATGATGGATGGATGACAGACAGACAGATGATAGATGGACGGATAGACAGACAGAAAGACAGACAGATGATAGATGGATGGATGGATGGATGGATGGATGGATGGATGGATGGACAGATGATGGATGATGGATGGATGACAGACAGATGATGGATGGATGGATGGATGGATGGATGGATTGATGGATGGATGACAGACAGATGATGGATGGGTGGATGGATGGATGGATGGATGACAGACAGATGATTGATGGATGGATGGATGGATGGATGGATGGATGGATGACAGACAGATGATGGATGGATGGATGGATGGATGGATGACAGACAGATGATGGATGGATGGATGGATGGATGACAGACAGACAGACAGACAGATGATGGATGGATGGATGGATGGATGACAGACAGATGATGGATGGATGGATGATGGATGGATGGATGGATGAATGGATGGATGGATGGATGGATGGATGGATGGATGGATGGATGGACAGATGATGGATGACAGACAGACAGATGATAGATGGATGGATGGATGGATGAATGGATGGATGGACAGATGATAGATGATGGCTGGATGACAGACAGACAGATGATAGATGGATGGATAGACAGACAGACAGACAGACAGACAGACAGACAGACAGACAGACAGATGATGGATGGATGGGTGGATGGATGACAGACAGATGATGGATGGATGGATGGATGGATGGATGGATGGATGGATGGATGGATGGACAGATGATGGATGATGGATGGATGACAGACAGACAGATGATAGATAGATGGATGGATGGATGGATGGATGGATGGATGGATGGATGGATGGATGACAGACAGATGATGGATGGGTGGATGGATGGATGGATGGATGGATGGATGGATGGATGGATGGACAGATGATGGATGATGGATGGATGACAGACAGACAGATGATAGATGGATGGATGGATGGATGGATGACAGACAGATGATGGATGGGTGGATGGATGGATGGATGGATGGATGACAGACAGATGATGGATGGATGGATGGATGGATGGATGGATGGATGGATGGATGGATGGATGGATGGATGGATGACAGACATCATTACTCCAGTCTTCAGTGTCAGAATCCTTCAATCATTCTAATATGATTTGTTGCTCAAGTAACATTTATGATTATTATTAATGTTGAAAACAGTTGTGCTGCGTAATATTTTTGTGAAAACCACGAGACAGTTTTTTTCTGGATTTTTTGATTAATAGAAGGTTGAAAATCTATTGTAACATTATAATTGTCTTTACTGTCACTTCTGATCAATTTAACGCATCCTTAAAAATATTAATTTCTTCCAAAAGAAATCTTACTGACACCACACTTTAAAACAGTAGTGTATATATTTATTTACAGTATATTTCATATGCTTAAACACTGTTCAATTCTGTTCTGACATTTGCTGTGACAAACTGTGATATCATTCATATTTGGTAGTAAGTCTATGAAATATGAAATAATAGGCAGGTTATGTGTGATGTGCAGATGTAAACACAGTTTTGGCATCATCATTAAACACAGATTTAGATTTAGGTGTGTTATTTAGAGATATATTTCTGATACACATGTAATCTCCTTAATGTGAAAAACAATTCATCTCCTTACATGACAGCAACTTGTTTGTGTGAATATCAAAAACAACAGACAATGTCTTAATGAGCGTCATGGCTTTAATCCTCTCGATCACAGCCGATGTCTCCTGATGACAGCAGTGGATGAAGCATCATGGGAATTAATGAGTGATATTTTCATATGCTTCTGCTAGCCAGAGAATGTTTTCCGTGTAGTGAGCAGTCTGTAGTGAGTCTGAATCAAATCACATTAAGGGCAGATTAATTTAATGTGTTTGTTATTGTCGCTGTTTACAGCTAATGACAACGGTTATTTAAAAAGCAGAGACATGATTTGATGTTTGCTTTGTTGAAATAATTAGGTGTGCTAATGGTTGTTTGTGTGTGATTATCAAATATTGCACTGTTTTATTGAAAACCTGTATATGATACCTCTATTGTACAGTTCTATCTATCTATCTATCTATCTATCTATCTATCTATCTATCTATCTATCTATCTATCTATCTATCTATCTATCTATCTATCTATCTATCTGTCTGTCATCTATCTATCTATCTATCTATCTATCTATCATCAGTCTGTCTGTCATCTATCTATCTATCTATCTATCTATCTATCTATCTATCTATCTATCTATCTATCTATCTATCTATCTATCTATCTATCTATCTATCTATCTATCTATCTATCTATCTATCTATCTATCTATCTATCTATCTACACCAGGGGTCACCAAACTTTTTTCTCTGGGGGCCACATTATCGTTCCTGACTGTGATGGGGGGGGGGGGGGGGGGGGGGCGGGTCAGCTATTTAACATAGAATTGTATGACCCAGACCAAAATGACCACCAGCACGCCTCATTGTGTAGTAGAGATTACTAGCCTGGCACAGCCATCCCCACTACTATGTCCAGGCACAGCCATCCTCTGAATCCTGTCTTCTCTTGCTTGCCCTCGCAAGCTAGCATACTCTTTGTGGCGGGTTTCCTGGTGACGACGCAGATTATATTCTTTGAAAACCACCACACTTTCTTTACATATAATACAAACTGCACGGTCCTTACACTGAACCAAAAAATAATCGTTGGTCCACTGTTCTTTGAAAACTCTGCACTCTCTATCAACTTTGCGTTTAACGCTAGCCATTTTGCTGTCCTGAACACTTACAGTTATCTGACAGTTCTCTGCGCGTGCATTGTCTGTCACTGCTTGATCTCGAGCATGTCGGGTGACGAAAATTCAAAAACTTTTAACTGAAAAAATCAACAAAATACCAGATGCAGACATGTTATTATTTTCCAAAAAGCAATTTAAAAAAATAGGCCATGACGACTTTTGGGGATTGCCTCATAGGGCCGGTTCAAGTAGTGAGGGGCAGAGGGGCTGGGGGGCCAGTCAAAGGGGGTTGGCGGGCCTGAGTCGGCCCGCGGGCCTTAGTTTGGTGACCCATGATCTACACTGTTAGACCTTACCAGGTTTTTTTTACAGTAAAATACTGGCAACACTGTTGCCAGTAATATACTGTTAATTGTACAGTTCTTTACTGTAATCTTCAGTATGTTACTGTAAAAATGCACTAAATTAAAACTCGAGTTTACTAATTTCACTTGGAGAAACCGACTGCCTTAAATTGACCAACTGTAATTTAAATGTATTATATATTTAATGCATAAATAATGTGAGCAAAGTATTACTGTGAACTTATTTCATTTGAGACCACTAAAAAACTATTGAACATAAAAAGATTTTCACTGGATTACAACTACACAGTCACCGTCTGTTAAATACAGCAACATGCAGCATATCATCAATGTCTCTAGATCTTCTCCTGGACTGAAGCACAGGCTCTACTCTTCAGCACAACGGTGACCCAAAAAACTAAATTTGACAGTAAACTACAGTATATACCTGTTTTATAACTTACAGTTTATTACTGTTAAAATAAATTTTGTGGGTGTGACTTTTTATCTTACACTGTTAACCCTTTCAACCCTACAGGAAAATCCACACTACAAAGAGTAAAACGTAACATTGACGCAGTGTTGCAGTGAGATAATTAAGTGAATATGTTGAATAATAAGTGAATAAGTGAAATAAGTGAAAGTTGAGCATTAGTGATGAACACCTGCTGTTAACAAGCAGAATCACTGAAGGAAAGAGGAACACACGAACAGAAAATAGAGAAACACAAGAACTACAACTGACTTCCAGCCATTACACATTAATACACTTATTATTACCCAGGATGACTTCATTTCTGTCATACATCTACAGAAGTTGTTATTAAGATGTTTAATTGAAAATGTTTGGTTTGAAGTTACCATGAAGGAGATCAGTGTTTGCTTTAGTTGGGATGCTGACCATTGACTTTTTAACATTAGTTTATCAATTGGTGCTTGAACTGTGTATTTGTAGGTCACACTTGTGCACACACACGGTTTGTGAATGAATGTGGTTATATTGCTTATGATGACAAAATCATACTACAGTAATAAGTTATGATGATGATGATTTTTTGAACACATCATGCACAACCTAAAAAAGAAACAGAGCTACACTGTCTTGTAGAAACACAGAGATATCAAAAATCTGCATATGTCTCTCATCAATGGTGGCAATAATTTATTTTTATTTATTTATTCATGCAGCAGTGCATGCTGGGAGTTTTATACTCTCCTGGAACCCAGGATGCATTGCGACATGAAACTTTTTATTGTCACCATTGTTGAGATTCATGTGCTGATTGTTGATGTCTGTGTGTGTCTGAGTCAAGCAATTCAAAATGTTTTAAAGCACTATATTATTTCAGTATTCTTCAGAATAACTGATTACAGAAATATAGCTGTATTTCATGTTGTAGATTAACAGACATACGATAAATATGAAATACCCATAAATCCGAAGCTTATACACTGGTTAAGATCAGATAATCAGACATGATTATGATTATGTAAGCATCATAACAGTCATAAACACCTGGGCCCGTATTCATAAAGAATCTTAATGCAAAGAGTAGCTCCTAGTGACAAAATTCTAAGAAAATTCGTAGAAATGTGGCCGTTTACTCTTAAAATTAAAGAAAAAATCCTAGTAAAGAAAAAAGTAATTCAGAAAGCATCTTAACCCTTAAAAGAGGTCTTAAGGTCAAAATTGTTAGGAGCACGGACGAGGACTTTTAAGAGGCTTAAGAGTTTCTTTAGCAGAGGAGAAAATGGCAGAAAGACGAAGAGGGAGAAGAAATGTGTTGCAGACAATGGATGACAGTGAGTTAATAAGACGCTATAGATTAGATTGTGCAGGGATCATGTTTGTGACTGATCTTATTAGACACGCTAATATCTCCGATACAGTGCATATGCCATAGCGCCAGAAATGAAAGTAATCACTACATTACGATATTTGGCAACTGGGAAAATTCCATGTTTGTGGAATTGAAAAGAAGCAACATTCAAACCAACATTCAAACCACCACTTAAATAGACATGCCAGCAATCAGTGTAATTGGAAAGAGTGGAACAATTTTTATCATTCTAAGCCAAGCAAATACCTTATAGGAAATTAACAGCATGGTAAATAAAAAAAAAGGATTTATATACACATATATAATGTGTGTGTGAGTGAGTGTGTGTGTGTGAGAACGGTCAAATAGGAAAAATTACGCATGTAATTTCAAAGTGAAGGCTTAGAATAGACCCTATACTTAAAATCACTTTTTTTTTTCCTTCTTGGACAACCAACCAATCACAGTCGTCAAAAGATTGTGTCATACATAGCAACGGGGTCAACCCCGCCTCCTTACTAAGATGAAAGTTTTTGTCTTTTCCTTCCTCAGAGTTGCTCTCAGATCGGTCCCGAATCGCTTTTAAGCTAAGACTCCTACGTAAAAGTTTTTAAGCTAAATTAAGAGTTTTCTTAGAGGATTCTTAGAATCTTTATGAATACG
Organism: Leuciscus idus; assembly: GCA_021554675.1. Classification (NCBI taxonomy): domain Eukaryota; kingdom Metazoa; phylum Chordata; class Actinopteri; order Cypriniformes; family Leuciscidae; genus Leuciscus; species Leuciscus idus. Next base: position 4,143,264 of record CM038645.1, read on the forward strand.
GGCCCTGATCATTTTCCTCTTGGCTTTTTCTTGCCATAACAAATGTGTTTTATAAACTCATAGTTAAAGCAGCCAGAGAAAAACTGATACTATAAAGTCAAGGGTCAAGAGCCCAACTAAAGCAAATACTGATCTCCATCATGGTGATAATAACTTTATTATTTTCAATAAAGCATCAACAACTAAATATCTGTTAATTCTCAACAATAACTTTTGTACGAAAGAAATAATGTTAAACTGGTTTGTAAAGTGTTTTCATACTCAGGTGTTGCTGGAAGTTGTAGTTCTTGTGTTTCTCTTTTTTCTTGTTTCTCTGTCCTTCAGTGATTCTGCTTATCAGGTGTTCATCAGTGTCTCAATTCACTCACTTCTTTTCATTCACTCTGTCAAGGGGACTGTATTAGTGAACTAATGCAGGGAATAGTGAATGAGGGTATAGGGTGTGATTGGTATAACAGCCTCTGAGTGTCGACTTTGAGCGCTGTTAATTCACAGTATATTTCTGTAGTCTATTTTTGTTTTCTACGGTATGTTACTGTTTTAATGGAAAATGGTATGATATTGTCAGAATTTGGCCTTTTTTACAGCAAGGGTTGCTATCTATCTATCTATCTATCTATCTATATATATATATAAACCAATATATGGTTTATATACGGTTTAGACCAAAGGAAAAGTGAACAACAAATGTCCAGCAACTGAAATGTAAGCTGGTTTTGATATGATTAATATTGCTCACTACATACATTTTCATACTTCCATTTATGTTATTTGATAGTTTCGACTTATTCTAACATGTTGATAATATTCATATAGAATATGTAGATGTGTCCAAAGTTTTGAATGGTAAACAATTTCCATTATAGTGAAGTAAACTAAGTACATTTAGCCAAAATATGGGTTGAGGAAGTCATATTTGCCTCTCTGTAAATATGTTGTTGTTTTTGTCCATCTCAAAGAACATGTTTGTTGCCATGCACACTGCGTGAGGAACTGCTAAATTGACAGCTGCTTTACTTTTTTAAGTGCTTCTGGGCATTTTAATGTCATCACTAGTACTTTTGTTAGCGGCTGACCCCAGTGATTTATCCATACGGATTACTGAACTCCTGCTAAAGAGTGTAAAAGCTCAGTTTATCATTCTTAAGTGAAAGTGTGTTGGAGAAAGGGGGAAAAAAACATGTTTACATGAAAAACATATGCGGCACATTAGTGGCCCTCCAGATGTTGCCGTGGTAATCTAGTGTCATGCGCTCTGATTGGTCAGAAAGTTGTAATCATGAAGATTTTTCCATAAACTGTTAATAAAAATGCTTTCACTCTGATAGGGAATGACAGGGGTCAGACTTCTTAAATAGGTTAAAGCGCTTTGGTTTTCAGCGCGACAATCTGTCTTAACATTCATCAGAATTACTTTTAAATGCACAGTTTAAAAAGTTCTGAGGTAAATACGTTTTTCACTTATGAGTGTCCTTGTGGGTCTTTACAGGACAGTGATAATTCGCATCAACTCAACACTGACTGGATACGGTAATGCTTCTCTAAATGCTTAAAGAAACTGATTTTCGTTTTAATGGAGTTATAGCTTTTCTCTGGCTTTGTGATAAAGGTTTCTGAGGGTTTGGATGTGTTCAGCACCACGGACAGCGCCCATCAGTTCAAGTCTGAGTCATATTAGAAACAAACCGCACTTTACAGACTGTATTTAAAACACTGTGAAGATTACAGAACTACACAGCGATCTGGGGCTTCTCGATCCGGCTCCGTCTGAGTCGTCTATGACATAAGAGCTGTAAAATGGATCCCAATAGAGAATCCAACACATTAGACATCAGTTACAGTGTGTCCTTGATCAATAGAGCCACCGCGGTGGTTGTTAGAGTGACTGACATGATTAGAAGACCAACCCTTTTAGTGTCAGCGTTTCTGTCCATGTGTTGAGCAGATACAGTGATGCATGCGATCAAATCAAATAAATACAATAATTCAGCATTGTGGCACAATCATGAAATAAAGTGGGGACAAAAATAATGCTGATCTTATTATGATTTATCAGTATAACATTTTTTGTAAAAAGTAAAAAAAAAAAAAAAAAAAAGCCTCCTATTTCTTTAATGACAGCAACACTCCAGCTGATATGAAGTTTTTTGTTTTCACTTTATTTTATGGTCCCTTTGACACATTCTGTTGACTTTAAGTTGCATATGTTGCACCTACATGTCGACTAACTCTCATTGGAGTATTAGTAGAGTCTTAGTAGAGTATTAGTAGAGTATTAGTAGACTGGTAGGGTTCGGGTTAGTAGAATAAGTTGACCAAGTTACTTATAGTCAGTATAATGTCTGTTGAGGATCATCACAAGAAAGAGTTATCAGATATTAAGCAGACAATCTACTAATACTCTAATGAGAGTTAGTTGACATGTAGTTGCAAAGTTACTTATAGTTAGTAGAATGTTCAAAAGGGACCATCAAAATAAAGTGTTACCAGTTTTATTTGTGATTTAGAAATGTATAATCTGCATAAACACAGCCATTTAAGACTGTGTATTAACTAGTCTGCCAACTAGCAGTCTTACTTTTCATTCTCAAATCTATTTTTATACACCCGGCTTAATGCTATGACCAGTGTTAAAGAGAACAAATCATCATGTTTAATTTTACATCGGCCTGAAATATCCCAGCCAAATCTTAAAACAACATCAGTTTAAACCAGTTTCAAAACTAAACCAACCTTGAGAAATACTCACACTTTTCAGAAACACGTGTGACAACTAGCCCCGGTCTGAAGCAGCGAGTGTGTTTCAGGATCAGGACGAGCCATGGAGAAGAGATTGTTTCGATCTCTCTCATCTTTTCCCAATTTCATTCTCTCTTTGGCTCTTGTTATTGGGCCTGATTTGTCAGGGCCCCCGGTGAGAGAGCGCTATCACCGTACGCTTTTCTTTTGGCATTGTTAAAACTAAATGAAACAAGGTAATTAGCTTGTTACAATTAAAGTGACTCGACTGGATAAATTGTAATCACCCGAAATGAAGTTAGGCTTCCCTGCAGGATCAGCCAGCCAGCTGAGCAGCCTCATTTGCATAATTAAAATATACAAATGATAATGGATTTTGTACTCAATATCCAGCGGCTGTAAATCCACAGAAATATGAATATTACAATAACAACGCAGCTGCCTTGAGGTAAACGCGGGATGATGTTCCCAACGTTTGCTGCTTCCCCTCCTGCGCTCATCCGTCGGGCCGCGAGATGAGTCTGGATATGTGAGCGCAGGTACCAATTGAAAAGCCGTGTGATAAAATAGATGAAAAACATTCAAAAGTGATATTAGTTAATAATGCCTGTGGTGGAACCACGGGGTGGAGAAAGAGAGAGATACGTGGACCAATTACATTTGCAAATTGTGGGCGGCGGGTCCTGGTAGCGTGGCTCTACCTCGGGGGAAGCCTTTCGCCTGATTATACGAAATTGGGATTGAATTAAACATCTAAAAGGGTTGTCCTAAAACAAACCCGAATGAAATTAGGCCTGCTCTTTTTCCGCTGCGAGCGCGAGTAAGCTGGCACACGGAGAACGAGAGAAATGTTCTCAATTAGGAGAGGGACAATGTCACGAAATTAGGCCTTAGAGGTTTTCCTCTCCACTTTGCATTTGTCATTAAAGTGAGCGACACTGGACTCCTGACAGCTGGGCTCCTGTCCACTGCTGGCTGGCTTGATCTCTCTCTCTCTCTCTGTACGTGTCTTTCCGTGGATTGGACGGTGTCCTGATGGAATGTGTAGGAATGCCAGGTGAAACAGAGGGGTTACATCTGCAGGCCACACAGTTATAATGACAACTTTTATTCATTTTAAGAGATCGACTTTGTTCATCTTTAAATACTTTAAATTTAAAATAATATAAAATGTTTTAAATTCGACATGAAACTGAGGTTGTGAAGTTCTTAGTTGCAAAACTCTTTTCTTCCCTATTGTGACGTATATCAGTGTGAAACGGCTTCTAGAACAAGAGCAAATGTTAGGCGGGACCTGATTTTGTCCGTGGGGAATTGATTGGAAGGTTGTGGTTTGCTATTGGTGGATCTCATGTGATTGACAGGTTATTGTCCCGCCCTCATGCTAGTAAACACATCATCAGAGAAGAGGAGAGATGCTGCAAGAGGGAGGGCAAGTTATTTTTATTAAAGATTATGAAAAAAATGATCATGTGCACAGATAAAAATAAAAATTATAAATACTGTAATATTTAAAATAATAAAATAAAGAATTGACCATTTTGATTTCATGAAAATTCAGTAAATGGTTTTAAAATGACTTTCTTTTTATAATGCTTTGTCTTTTGAGGAAAATGTAAAATTTAAATGTAATCACTATTTTGTCATGTCATATTCATATATATATATATATATGTATGCATTGATATTTGAAACTGTATTTTCACAATTAAATCAACATTTAATTTCAACTGATATAAATGATATATACATATAAATACAAGCTTTAGAATACATTACTCTTTTTTTTTTAAATTGCTAAGCTTATGTGTTTTCATTTAAGGTCTTTGTGTACCTAAATAAATTATTAATTAAATAAATTCAGTTGATTCAATTGCATTGATATAGTCGGATATTTTCTTTCAGCTGTCATCTTAAACTCTCATGGCATCAGCTGCTTTCCTGCCTTGGAAATGTTTAAATGCATGATATTTTTCATAACAATGAAATCTGTGCAGATTCACCTGAAGCTCTTCACTGTAAAAAACAACAACAACAACAACAACAAAAAACTATATGATCAATAAGATATGACAACATTTGTTTTTACATTGCTTTAACTCATTAAAATAAGTTAAGCAATTTTCAACTTTTTTAATAAGTAAAAAGATTAAACTCATTTGAAGTCATTTTAAAGTAATTTATGTTGAAATGACTTAGACATCCAAGTTGATTGTACTTAAAAAATTTAAGCCAGCAACTTTTTTTATTACAGTGTTCATGTTTCTTGTGATTGGCTGTTCGTTGTAATCAAAAACTCTGGATCAAACTTAAGTTGAAAGACGACGTTCATAGCAAGTGTTGTGAACCTGCTGAACTCGATCTGAACAGAGCTGAATTTACTTGGTTTTGTCAACTCTAAACTTAAAACTCACAGTTTGTTATAGCTTTGTGTAGCAGGCCACTGAATAATAACACATCTGGTTTAATGAGATTTGAAGGAAACTAAGTGCTGTGGTTTGAGGTTAAATACATTGGGACTGCAAACGTTCTATGCATTGGCCAATCATTCACATCTACATACGTACTAGCACAGAGTATATGGCATTTTTCTCAAACTTATGTTATAACCATATGTATTTTTGCTTTTCGACCCCTATAAATGTCCTGTACAACAGTCCATAATACATGTGTATACACAGTTACACAGTATTTTTAATCTTTCAGAACACTCCATCAACCCCTCCCCTTGTAAATGATGTGTGTGTGTGTGTGTCCACTAACTTACTGTATTGTGTAACAGCATCACTGTATTGAGTGTGTGTATATGAAGTACTAAATGAGTTTTCTATGGCACATCAGCGCAATATGGACCAGAGCTGTAAGTAAATAATTTGCAGTAATCAAAGTTAATGGAACCCAATGGGAGAGACTTATGCTACTGCAATAATCTCATTTAGCAGACAGCAGATTCAGTGGATAATTGGGCATAAGTAAAATTAAATTCCCCTGCTCAATTACAGAACTATTACGCTTCATATCAGCAAACACAGGTCAGATGTATCTCTGGCACCGTGAAAACACTAATGGCGAGCGATTCAACATCTAGTGTTGAAATGTCAAATACAACAAAGTCTACACGATCACCTCTTTACTGGAACAGTGCTATATGAAAAATAATATATCAGTAAATTAGCAGTGTACTGTAAACCAAATGGAACAAAGCAATCACATCCCAAAAATCATTTGGGTAAACTGCATGATTATAGTTTGATGTGTTTTCCTCTAATCACTGTAGATTTAGCACAAAACAATTACAAAAGGTGAAAAAATGTGAAAACAGAAGAAAATGTGGAACCTCAGGAGTGCAGCGGCCAAGGTTAAGATATTCGTGTAATAATAAATGACATTTTCTGTATGTTTCTTGCTAAATATAAGTACATTTAAGACTTTTTAAGACCAAGTAAAGAAAGTTTAGGGAATAAATTGAAAGGAACACAGTACGTCAATAACGCTCTCTAAATGTAAATGTCTAGAGAGAAACAGAATGAGTTGTTTCAGCAACACTTCAGAGTTTGAAATACATCTTCCAACAAATATCCATTACTTTTTCATTCATTTTATTAAAAAAGTAGCTTGCATCGCTCAGCTTCCCAACCACTACCAGTGTTGAGAGTAACACATTACAAGTAACATGAGTTACATAATCAGATTACTTTTCCAAGTAACTAAGTAACTAGTACATTTACAACAAGTTACTTTTTCAAATAACTAACGCAAGTTACTTTGTTTTCCCATTTATTGACTAACAGCTCTCCTGTCCACATGTTGAGAGAAACAAACAATGAAATACTAAAAACAGTAAAGTTTGTAAAACACTGTATTATTCATGCCAGGCCAGTAGTTGGCGATGTCACTTTGTTAAGAGACACTATAGACTGAACACGTCGAAACCCATTTTAAAAAGCTTTAATTTTCAAGCCCCCAAAATGCCATTGTCGTGACCAGCCAAACCGAATGCAAAGTTTTCTGTGTTGAGTGAAAACAGTGTTGTGTGAGCGGCTAAATGTGTGCATTTACTCATATCTAACTTGCACAAAAACATATTCCATGTTCCTCAAAATAAAAAAAAAATAAAAAAATAAAAAAAATCAGAATATTACACAAACCTGCAATCATTTTATGTTAAATAACACAAATATACTTTATGTATGTAATCTCACTTTATTAATGTGTCTTTGCTTTTGACCTTCGATGATTCAATTCAACCATACAAATAAGCAAAAATGACTTTAGTTAAACATCACATTTGTGTTCCATTTGGTTTTATTGCTGATGTAAGAGTGTTGGTTCAACTTTATGATGTTTTATTAACAAAGTTCGGGAGGAACACGTTCAAATTATCTATCCAATCATCACGTCATTCCAACCAGCTGTCAACAATCAGTAATCAACATGTCTACCCAATCAGCAAAATGAGTGGAGGCCTATATATACACAGTCGACCCATGTTCCTCGACAATTTTCAGCATCCCTCCACCACCCCGTCTCCTCACACTCGCCTGGTTACTTTCCTAACCACTCTGGGTTCGAGCTCGGAGCCCTCTCCTCGGACAGCACGCCAAATACGCATACTTCTTTACTCTCTCTGATTATTTGTAAGTGTGAACTCGTGAACTTCCCCTGCGTCCTGCTCTTCTGTGATCCAGAACGGCAGCACCGCTGAAAGCTTTGTTCGAGCTCTGCCCACTACTGTACAGACGTGAATCTCCATTTCCTTCAGCCTGAATCTCATTCGAAACAGAGATGTTCTTGCTCAGTATTTGTGTTTTCCAGTGCAAATGTCTAAAGATTCTTAAATCAAGATGCATAACATATGAAGTCTTGTTTTCTGTGAAATTGATCAAAATGAAGTGGCTTCTAATTAAAACAAGACCAAACACAGTTGAGCCGAAACGTTCTTCCCACCTGCATATGCTGTTGATCCTCTGCGTGCTGCCAAAGCGGTGTCGACTCCCCGAGGCATGGGCTCTGTGAGACCCCTGAATGTGTCCTCTGGTCTCTGACACCAAGACGTTAGCAGCAGATCCTTCAAGTCCTGTAGGTTGAGGTGGAGCCGCTGTGAATCGTACTTGCTGGTCCAGCACATCCTGCAGATGCTCAATTTGGAGGCCAGGGCAACACCTTGAACTCTTCATCATGTTCCTCAAACCATTCCTGAAAAATGTGTGTCAGGACGCATTATCCCGCTGAAAGAGCCACTTCCACCAGGGAACCCCGTTGTCATGAAGGGGTGGACCTGGTCTGACACAGTGTTTAGGTCAGTGGCCCGTCAAACTGACGTCCACGAACAGCCGGACCCAGGGTTTCCCAGCAGGTCATTGTCCAGATCATCACACTCCCTCCAGCGGCTCGTTGTCCCACAGTGATCCTGGCGCATCACTTCCTCAGGTAAACGGCGTCACGTACACGGCCGTCCATGTGATGTAAAAGAAAAAGGGACTCATTGGACCAGGCGACCTTCTTCCACTGCTGCGAGGTCCAGTTCAGGCACCCATTGTAGGCTCTTTCGATGGTGAACAGGGTCATCATAGGCTCTCTCATCGCAGCAGAGTGTGATACACTGATGACACAATCCTCCCGTAACCATTGAAATGTTGTGTGACTTGTGCCACAGTAGTGAACTTGTGAACACCTTCTGTTGGCTCGGACCAGACGGGATAACCCTTGTGCATTGATGAGCCTTGGGTGCGCAATAATTTGGCCCTTATCAAAGTCGCTCAGATCTTTATTCCTGGCAAATTATATTTGTTGATTACGAGAACTGATTGTTTGTTCACCATCTACTCTGCCCAGACCTTAATACGCGGCCTTTTTAGGAGAGGATCAATGATATTCGCTACAACTGTGACTGGTCATAATGTTTTGGCTCATCAGTGTGTAAATGTATTTCACGTAATGTATTTCAAAAATGTGGCAAACTTAAATCCCTCTGCCAAACCCCTCCTCCACCATAAATAAAATTAAAACAAAGCAGCTCTCATGCGACAAAGTCTTTCCCCCCCAATCTTTACCTTTGATTTACTCTCATATGCCCCTGTATTTATGCCCTCTGCACTTTTCTTTCAATTGCTGTCCATTTCGTGATGAAATTCTCCTTAAACCCCAAAACTGTAAGTGTACGCAGTTCACCGAATCCATGCCATCCAATAACCAAATGTATTTAAATCATCATTTAAAGTAATGCCCATGTGCTCTCTCTACTCTACTCTCTTCAGAAAAATCCCACAATCAGATGGGACAGAGAGGGACGCGAGCTTAGGGAAGCTTAATTCTCCGAAAAGATGTATTTAATCTTAAGATATTAGGCAGGGTTATTTTTACTTACCATCGCCCCGTATTAAAACAGACCGTAACGTTTACTTGAAGATTTAAGTGAATGAAACAAATGAAATAAAAGTGAGTGGTTGGTTTTAATCAAGGAGAGCACTGGCAAGGCAAACACTGAGGTTTAACAGATGTCAAACAAGTACCGTGGAGCTCCATTAGGGATATGAAGGGTGGATGAGATGATTAAATGTTATTTAAAGAAAGGACGAGAGAAGATAAAGTCCTGTCGGAGGGGGGGCCTATACTCCTCCTTTCACTCGAATTTAAACAGAAGGAGAAGTGATGTTTGTTTAACATCGTCTCATTGCTTTGACCTCTCTCATTAAAATCGGAGAGTACACTAAGCTGTTAATGTTCTGTCTCTGCCTCCCTCTTTTCACACACCGAGAGCTTCATTTAAATAACTTACAGGTCCAATTAGATGGGAAATTAAATTGTCATTATTTAAGTGGGTGACAAGCCGAGGAAGTGACAGGAAGGAGGCAGGAGTGTTTTGTGTCCCTTGAGGCCTGCTGTAGTTACACTTATGAATTTAGCGTGAAGCAGCGCTGGTAATGACACACAAGCCGTTGTGTTTGAAATCTGTAGCAAAATGAGAGAGGTGGAGATTAAAATACTAATTGTGCGAAAGCATTTTATTCAGATGTACACATTCAATCATTTTGAAGAATATTTAATTATATTGGTCAAACCTTGTTGTATTAAACTGAATAATTCTTGAAAAATAATCAGTCGTTTCAGTTCCACTTTATTTCGATAGTCCACTTTCTACTAACATATAGACATTCTACTAACTATAAGTAACTTTGCAACTGCATGTCAACTAACTCTCATTAGAGTATTAGTAGACTGTTAGTAGACTGTTATGTTATGGTTAGGTGTTAGGGTTCGGGTTAGTTGAATAAGTATAGTCAGTATAATGTCTGTTGAGTACCATCACAAAAAGAGTTAGCAGATATTAAGCAGACAGTCTATTAATACTCTAATAACAGTTAGTTGACATATACTTGCCCATTTACTTATAGTTAGTAGAATGTCTAAAGTGGACTGAGTCGTTGACATGATGATGCGGACCTATTTTTGGTCATTTTTATAAATGAAAGTCAGCGTGTGTAAGGTTAGATATATACACCCTCACTGCCCACTTCATTAGATTCCCGTTGCAAGTACTGGTTTGGACCCCTTTTGACTTCAGAACTCGCTTATTTCTTCATGGCATAGATTCCACAAGCTGATGGAAACATTCCTCAGAGATTTTGGTCCATATTGTCATGAGAGCATCTGCAGATTTGTCGGCTGCACATCCATGACGTGAATCTCCCGTTCCACCACATCCCAAATGTGCTCTATTGGATTGAGATCTGGGGAATGTGGAGGCCGTTTGAGTTTAGTGAACTCACTGACATGTTTGAGATGATTTGAGCTTTGTGACATGCATGTTATCCTGCTGGAAGTTAAAGGGATGGACATGGTCAGCAACAACAAGTAAGGTAAGCCTAATATCGATCTAGCTATAATATCTAATATCGTATATGTACATATTAGATATATAATATCTAATATGTAAGCCTAATATCGAAGAGTCATCTTATAGTAGAGTAGCATTATAACAACTTTCATCACACTCAAATGTATCTAATATGATAAACAGCGCTGCGTTACCCCACATGCTCATGACCGGAAGAAGCGGAAGTGGCGTAATAAAAGCTCCACTGCTCTCGAGCCGTGTGTCGTGCTTTTCTCTCATTAGCAATCGCTCCAGCGGCTCGTTCCGCTCGTAACGTTAATACATCTTTAATACATTACCGGTCATCTATGAATATGATTTCTGCTGATTCCCGTCAAATTCTCCACCGGCTGTAGTGGTAAAGATAACAACTCCCATGATTCCACGAAATCATCGAAGGCATCATCAAGCTACGCCTTTGTTTTGAATAAACGACCTCTAGTGGCGAAAAGATACATAGTGTGCCTTTAAATCACCTTTCTTCCTCATTCTGATGCTCAGTTTGAACTTCAGCAGATCATTTTGACCATGCCTGATTAGATGTTTGCGTTAACGAGCAGTCCCAGACAGCAACACATAGTGTCGGCCCAGATCCGGCCCACGTCTGGGCAGTGTGGAATCCATGTGGGCCGGATCTGGGCCGACACTATGTGTTGCTGTCTGGGGTTGAACAGGTGGACATAATAAAGTGGCCGATGAGGGAATTTATACAAAAATTGAATGTGACAACTTGATCAGGTGTCCATATTTTATGGGGAGTTTCCATAGACATAATGTTTTTTTTCTCTACAAACTGTGTATTCTGCCTCCTAACTCTACTCTATATCCCTAAAAACAAAATGTCGTGCATTTTTAATGCATTTAATTTTTTTTTTTTTTTTTTTTTTAAAGGTACTTCAAACTTTTGAACAGTAATATTACATATAATATAAAATATATAGTATATAAAATAAATAGATATTTGTCTGTTGTTAACTGATTGGTTTACTGATCAGCAGAGTCCGATGGAAGGTTAGTCAGATGGGCCCCTGCGGTCCCTGTCCTGTCTGCATACACTGGCACATCACTGCCATAAAGCTGATGGATGGAGTGAAATCAAAAATTCACAGGTGATCTCTGACCCCGAGCTGGAGCAAATGGATCCAGCATCTGTGCTGGTGCAGTAAACGGGCCGGTGTCCTCTGTGGTCACTCCTGAGTGCTGTAGGGGACTCAGAACACTTACAGGTCCTGCAGGAGCCCGGACACTCAATGACCTCAGAGGGGGCGACGTGCACTGTCTCACAAGAGCTATACATTTATGTTTTTAAACCATTTTATATCTTAAAAAACTGTATATTGCACTGTCTCATGAGGGCTATACATTTGACTTTTATGTTTTTAAACCATTTTATATCTTAAAAAACTGTATATTGCACTGCCTCACGAGGGCTATACATTTGACTTTTATTTTTTTAAACCATTTTATATCTTAAAAACTGTATATATCCAGATATAGTTATTTTGGCTGGAAATTCAACCCAGATGTTTTATATTACATAGCCAGTATCAATTTATGGATGCTTATAAGAATCAAATACAAATAAAATGTACTTTTGATTATTTTCTACCACTTCCCTTAGTCTGTTTTGTTGTCAATCTTAGGTGTAAATAACGTAATACAATCCACAACATTTATTTTTTTTTTTTGTAATAAAAAAAACTAAAAAACTAAAGAGTATTTACTTAAATGCTTATTTTTATCACTATAATTCTGACTCATATTTAAATTACAGTATATTCTGCTTGTATTGTGGCATTTAAATTAATCTGTTGAAGTTAAGGGTTAAGTCATAGGTATAAAATTATATATAATATGTAATCTCCTGTTCAAAAGTTTGGGGTCAGTAAGATTTTTTAAGATGTTAAAATGTCTCTTTTTTATTGTAATATACTTTAAAATGTAATTTATTCCAGTGATCAAACCTGAATTTTCAGCATCATTACTCCAGTCTTCAGTGATCCTTCACATGATCCTTCAGTAATCATTATGATTTGATGCTCAAGAAACATTTATGATTATTATCAATACTGAAAAGTATTGTGTTGCTTCATATTTCTGTGGAAACCATGATACATTTTTTTTAATCAGGATTCCTTGATGAATAAAACATTTAAAAGAAATATATTGTAACCTTATAAATATCTTTACTGTCACTTAAATAAATGTATACATATTTTACAGGCTACATACATTTACTGTGTCCTTACTGAATAAGAGTATTCATTTCTTTAAAAAAAAAGATTAAAATAATTCATCACATTATGTAGGCTATAATTTTAAACATATACACACACATGCAGTATTTAAAGAGACTATGCCCCTTTTTACAAGATGTAACATAAGTCTCAGGTGTTCCCAGATCGTGCCTGTGAAGTTCCAGCTCAAATTACCTCATGGATCATTTATTATACCATGTTATTTATTTATTTATATTCTGTTTTTGTGCATGTATCTTTAAATGTAAATGAGCTGCTGCTCTTTCCCCTTTCCAGAAGAGGGCGGAGCCTTTACAGCTCGTGCTTCTGATACTCCGTCAAAAACCCAAACATCTGTTTCTCTATCGCGGTCACTCTCATGTGACATTGCAGTTCTTCGTGATCATGAAAGTTTATTATCTGCATGTTTTAAAGTCATATCAGTCTGAACTTCTGAAATATGGTTTTCTGAGCACACACACTGAAGCACACGCACAGAAAGCTGTCAGACCGAGCGGATACACACAAGGTTATTATGTCAAAAACACACAAAGTTCACATAAACACAATTGGTTATGTTTGTGAATGTAAATAGCAGGGAAAGAAATTTAAATTAGTGTATATTAAATCTAAAGTGAAAGCAGCGTAATACCTACTGCTAAATATGCTGTTAATATCAATCAAACAACAAAATAAAAAAACAGAAAAATCACTCACTGCTCTTGACTGAATAACTTTAGTAGCTTTAATAAGAATACATTTCTAACTTGAATGCTGCTGTTAAATGCTCTGGCGAGGAGATAAACATGGCGGACTGTGTACAGATCACTGAGGGCGGAGTCTATGCTCATAGGGCAATTGTGGGCGGGCCTATGCTAATATGGCAGTTGTGCGAGTCTATGCTAATATGGAAGGTGTGGGCGGAGACTATGCTAATATGGCAGTTGTGGGCGGGGCCTGTTTCCAATGTGATATCATGGATGGATTTTTACCACAATAGGTTGGTTTTGTACACACACACACACACACACACACACACTGCAGACACATAAATATGTTCAAAAACAATGTAAAAGTGAATTTTGCATAATAGGTCCCCTTTATTTTATTTTATTTTTATTTACTGTATTTTAACTACGTTCAATTGTTAGTAACTTGCAGCAAAGAAAGGCTACACAGCATGGCTTCATAATGTTTTCTCCAATAAAAAAAGTGGCCTTCAGCTAAATTAAATTCTGAAGGTGATAAACTTTCTTCTGGCTCTCTCCGCCAGTGATATAAACCTTGATCGTGGAGAAAAAAAAAAAAAAAAAAAAAAGGACAAGAACTTTTCCACTCTGTCACGGCCTCTGTTTGTCTCTTTCAGAGTGATTTTTTACATCGACCCCAAGAAGAAAAAAAGTGCCCGCAACCGGCAAATTGAAAATCCATTTGTTGAACAAGTACCTCTCACTTACTAAAAAAGAGCAGGGGATCAGTTTGGAGGAATAATATGACATGTGTGCTAATAGCACGGTTTCTCCAGTGCCATCTGTCTGAGGGAAAGGTCAGGAGAAGATGGCAGGCGCGTGGCAGGTGATGGAGAGAGCGAGAGAGGACAGGGAAATGGGGAGGAGGAGGAGGAGGGAGAAGACAAGCGAAATGTACAGCGACGGGCGAGGAGCGGCGTGACATCATATGAATGTCATAATTGAGCGGCACTAAATCGAGAGGCCCACTTTCGATGTGTCAATAAACAAGTTCAAGGTGACACGGCGGATCAATACAGCGCGACAAGAACCATCCGACAAATTTACTGCGGTGTAATTGGGTGCAAAATGACTCAACTCAACCTTCACGGCGCAGGGGAAAAAAAGAGGAAAAAAATCTCAGTGGCGCCCGCCGTCGCCCTCCGGCAACAGTTTGTACATGTCACATATGCCTTCAGGTGGCATTGGCAGACAATAATGGATTTTGTTTTGGTGTTTTTGTTGTGTGTGTGTGCGTGCGTGTGTGTGTGTGTGTGTGTGTGTGTATAAAAGACAATAGAAAAAAAGGTAGTAAGACTATCTGTGTATGTGAAATCAGGAGCGGAGCATTAAAGCGATACTTCAACCAAAAGTGAGAATTTTGTCATTATTTAAAACCACATTCTGTTGTTGTTGTTTCCCTCATAGAACACAAAGCAAAAAATGTGGAAAAATGTTTAAGGAGTGACAACATCTCTCAAGCTCCAAAAAAGTAAATTGTATATATATATATATATATATATATATATATATATATATATATATATATATAACTTTTTTTTACAGGACAATGGTGACACTTAAAATACACTTAAAATATTCCTGATTCTGAAGCTGAAAATACAGAATTATTTTAGACGAATATGCTTGAACTCTTGAACACTGACTAGATATATTTAAAAAAATAAAGGCCACTTTTTTACACAAATATTCCCCCATTTCATTATAATACCTTAGAATTATTCAACATTTACATTTACATACATGTATATTAGGGGTGTAACAATATATCGTGTCACAATATATTGCAATACAAAAATGCAAAAATATATATATAATTACTTTTGACTTTTTTTTTACTTCTTTTATTTTATATATATATATATATATATATATATATATTTGACACACACACACACACACACACACACACACACACACACACATATATATATATATATATATATATATATATATATATATATATATATATATATATATATATATATATAACTTTTTTTACAGGACAATGGTGACACCAGAATTAAAATATTCATGATTCTGAAGGTGAAAATACAGAATTATTTTAGACGAATATGCTTGAACTCTGTCAATGACTAGATACATTTAAAATAATGTAGGCCACTTTTTTTACACAAATATTCCCCCATTGAATTATTATCCATTATATTCAACATTATATAGTTTAATGTAGTAATGACACAAAAACTCTGAAAACTTGAATTTTTTGGTTGAACTATCCAAAATACATATTGTTGCACTTTTGTATATTGTGACACGTTATATTGTTACACCCCTAATATATATATATACACACACACATATTAAATTTGGAACGACATAAGGGTGAGTAAATGTCATTTTTGGGTGAGCTTCAAAATGGGATTTCTATTATATTTTTTTTTCTCAAAAAACCCTGCTTTTTTATTAAGGGAAAATGAAGATATTCTCACACACACACACACACACACACAAAAGTAATTGCAAAATGAAAAAACTGTATCAAAACACATCCATATTGGTATTGACAAAAAGCTGCCATCTTGTATGAGGTAATCATAAGTTCTCATTCACGAGCCGCTATCATCTGGGGCAGGTATATTGTTGGGACGCTAACGAGATGACTGTAATTGATTTTTGGGGAATAGAGTCATTAACCTCAAATGTCAGCACCTCCTCCTCGAGTGCTGAGATATTGATCCGCTAATGCAGCTTCAATAGAGGCTGATGTTTAAACAGAGATATAAACGCAATGAATAGATCGCCTGCCTGTATCGTCTTCCAGAACTTAAGTGGGAGAAAAATTACATTAAAATCAGGGATGAAAAACTTCACTTGGTCTATAACGTCTGTCTTTTTAATAAAAATAGGTTTTTAAATTGAAGTTTAAAGGTCTTTTAGGAGCATTCACTTGATCATTCTTGGTGGTTATTAAGAAATATTTAGAGTTCAATACTCAATTGACAGCATTTGTGGGATGTTGATACCATAAACTTCTACTCGTCCCCTTTTATTTTTAAAAATCAAAGCTTCGGTGAAGCACTTACAGGGGAAGTGAATGGGCCCTATTGTGAAAGGTGAATATTAATATTATAAAAGCATTCAAATTAATCATTCTGTTCAAACGTGTGTATTATTTGAGCTGATAAAGTCGGTCTTGTCATTTTTACAATTTCAGACATTGTTATCATCAGCATTATTTTAGTATATTTGCTATAATAGTTTTTGTTAATATTTTGAATTATTTAAATATTTGTCAGTTTTACCAATTTTGTTGCAGTTTTTTTTTTTGTTATTTTTATTAGCTTAGTTTTTAAAAACATGTCAGTATAGTTTTTATTAAGCTATTTTAGAAGTTAAACTAAATGAAAATGATAAGGTTATAAGTTATAAGTAATAAGTTAATAAGTTATACATTTTTTATAGTTTAATTTATTTCAGTTAATGTTTATTTTATTCCAAGTAATGAAATGGTTTAATATATAACTTGGTTTAAAAGTTTTAGAAATTGGATATAACTTGAGAGGTAATAACTTCAATTGAATATTTTATATAGATAAGGATGTTTAAAGGAATATTTAACTTAAAAATAAATTTTGTTGTTACTTATGTTGTTTTAACCCTTATTATATTCTTTCTTTCATGAACCACAAAAGGAGATACTTTGCAGAACAGTCATGCTGCTCTTTCTATGGACTTTTTCCAACTGGCTTACAAAAATACAAATGAAATAATGACTTCCAGTCTGTTCCTGTATAATATGGCCTGTTTTCCATGAGCCATGAACTACTTTTATTGTGTTCTTTGTCTTTTTATGTCTTTTTTTTTTTTGGAGCTCAACAGCCCCAATACCCAGTTTGCATCCATTGTTTGATTTCAACGGAAGAAAGAAAGTCATATTGTTTTGGAATGACATGAGGATGAGTAAATGATGACAGAATTGTCATTTTTGGGTGAACTATCCCTTTAACTGAGACGTTACATCCTTGTTTGCTTATGGAGCATATTGGCTAATCTGTGACATTTGCAATTTTCCAAATCAAATGATCAAAACAAACTATATGGAAGTATAGTTTGTCAGAAGTTGGACTAAAGCCACAGATCTCACCAGCAGCTCCGCTAATATTCGCTACATGTAAACATCCTCAGACAATGTGGGGTGAGGATATGAACTCTCATCGTTTGATGGATTAGTGACATTTCCAAAGTAAAGCACATCTGAGGCTGCCCTCACCATGTGGTCTATGTGGGTTTAAAGCCAAGCTGGGAGAAACGTGTAACTGATATCTTTGTGTCATGGAGCATATCCGGCATGCGGCGCGTTGACAGCCAGCGAGTGATGGCCTGATGCTCGGGTGTATGTGTGTGTTTTCTTCTGTATGTTCCATTGTCTCAGTGGCATTTGCTCTTGATGATGGCTGGAGAAAGCCCGGGGCGACCCGGAGGTGCAGACTACAATCAAAGGTCCTCTGACACCGCTGAGAATCATCACAGCTTGATGATAACCTGACTACCTTCAGGTAATGCCGGGGAAGTGATAGCAGCGCAAAACTTTCTCTCCGTAGAGATCGAGTCAGAGCTGTCCAGGTGGGTTAAATACGATAACCTTCTGATTGATGGGCACATTTGAGAATTGAAGGGGGTCTTCATGACTTCATTGTGAGGGAAGGTGAATGAATTGTCATCCGAGTGTTTGCTGCGCTGTTGTCTGGCATGAATAAACAGTATTAAACTAAGTGTACGCTAAATAAATCCCATCAGTGCCGCTAATCCCAGAAGATGACGACAAAACCAGTAAGAACACGATTCACCCGGAACGCGCAATGGCATTAATCTCGAAAAGCTTAACAAAATAAAATGGCCACGGCTCACAAAGTTATATCCTTCGTATCATTGTTTATTAAATATCTTGGGTAATTTGATTAGACGTGTGCTTTCAAGCAGGCACCAATACTGTAGGGTCAATGACACACACACACACACACACACACACACACACACACACACACACACACACACACACACACACACACACACACACACACACACACACACACACACACACACACACACACGTAGTTTAAAACACATGTGCCAAGATCTTAGAAATGTACTTGTATTCATGTTGGTTTCATGTGGTTTAAAAGGTTAAAATCGTTGTAATTTTCTTTTTACAAAATACATATTTTGTATCATGCGGTGTAACCATCAAGTAAAAAGTAATAACATATATCCCTTACACCTTGAATACATGTAAACATACACATCTTAATCATTATTTTCAAAAATATTTTTAAATATGTTTTTTAAAGGTACATTTATTTGATCATTTACGAGTCTTATTTCATGATATCTATGATATCATTTCCTGTTTTATGTTTCTGCATGTTGGTTTGGCCATTTGACTTTTTCTCCTTAAAAAATAATACAAAAAATTATGACAAACTACTTCCAGTTTTCTTTTCTTAATAAGGCTTTTATTCAAAGCATCATTATCAAAATAAACATATCAAATTCAAAAAAGGGCTCCAGATTTTGTCTGGGCCTAGAAATAAAATAAATACAAAAATAGCTCTGTGCAGGATTGCTGTGTTTTTGTTCAATTTGTTTGTGCCTTGTGTGTCAGTTAGGAAATAGAAGAGGAAATAGAAAACTATTGACAGGTTTCCTACAGCTGTTAACACTTGGGATCTCTATGCAATATTTATGGCGCTTTGTTTTGGGGCCTCAATGGAGGCTTTGGTTAAAATGGCAGGTATTGTTGGGGGGGTTGGATGGACCCTGCTGAGGGCAAACATTGTAAATGTATAACATCTTGGAATGCACAGACCATATCTCCCCCCCCTTGAGCAACTCCCCCATACACCCTCCCTTCTGCCCCCAACCCCCCTCTCCTCCAAAACTACTGGTGTGTGAAATATGAAAGAGACATGTTGTCTTTCAATTTGTCCAATATACCTCACAGGTGGGCTCCAGGTACGTGGCCCCTCAGTGGCTGAAAAATGACTGGCGAAGTGCGAGGTGACTTTGATGAACCTCGCCACTCCCGGCCCTATCATTCTTTTCCATCTGGCTTCCTCGGCTGCCGTGTGGACAACGCGGTGGAAATTTGTCTTATTGAAGTGAAGCTGCGCTCCGATTCCTGCCGACTCCGAGCCAACTAATGAACAGGCGCTTAGAGTTCACTTACCCACCCCTCATACTGCCAAAGCTGGGCATGACGGCATGCCGTTCGTCCTCCTGTTTGCTGGTGTGTGGTGTGTGCCACAGGGCTACGTTACGGGGCCGGTCCATTTCTTAAAGTCTGGTGGAATATTGTAATAATTTGATATTTTAACAAACAAACTAAGAGCAGATGTCTAAACCAAACATCAATCATGTCTGTTTAAGTGTGTAACACCTGGTTAGATATCCACAGCTGTGTAACTGCTAGACAATGTACTGAGAATTCCCATTGGAATTTTTTTTTTTTTTTTTTTTTTTTTTTTTTTGCAGTGCAATGTGAGGTTCGTCTTGCACAACAATTGTTAAATAAAGTTATTTTGTGATATATCTATGATATGTAAATCTGTTTAGAAAAAGTGTCAGTGCCAGGAATTGACTGGACATGCTAGTGTGCTAATGAATGAATTAGTGTTTTATTGTAATACTTTGAAACCAAGTACTTACCTTCTACTGAAACTAAAGCTGTTGTTAAAAGTTATTTGAAAGCAAATCGTAATATAAAGTAATTCAAGCTAAGTAAAGCTTTTTTTTTTTTTTTTTTTTTTTTTTTATGTAGTTAGCTACACCACAAGCTGCAGAACCTAACGACAATAAAGCTATACCATTTAAATTGGCAGAAGTATTTGATGCAACAAACTTACCAAATTGAAATAGCTTCAGTTCTCTCAGCTGTTGACACAGCTAGCGTATCGCACTGAACGACCATTAGCATCTTGCACGGGTTAGACTTGATCCCGCTGGTCTGTTTAATCCTCTCCTTGTAAACCCCAGTGAGCAGACGGTGGAGCACAGAGGATGTGATTAAGTTGTCGTGATCTCCAGCAGGGACTAGATTAAACTCAATAAGAGTCTTTTAATCCAGCTAAGCAGTGGTTGACCCGGCTAAGCTCTCTGCTCTTTTAGCAGCTCGGTCAGTGAAAGTCTTCGCCTCACTCAAGAAATCATTACCGTTCACACCTGGCAAATGCACTGTCAGCGAAATGTAATGTAAGAAGATTGTATTGTTGCGAAATAAAAAGTCAACATTAATGAACATTTCACACCATTTTCTAAATGCATGTTATTGATCTTATTGTGAATGATTCATTAATGCAAATAGAACTTATATGTCCAAATGCGCAACTTTTCCAATTATTTCACTCGTTTACACCCCACCCCTCATGTACATCTCCTACACATCTCAGCATCCAATCAACAGTCGATTCATAGAACCAACATTTTTTTCTGAATATCCATTACACTCAGATGTACGTCACAGTACAGAAGAACAGATCCGATGCTACTTCTTTTACAAAGCTAATTTAAAAAGAACTTTTTTTTATTATTTTTTAAGGAAATCAATTAGAGTGACACCATTAAACGTACATATAAATATATATACATATAAATGTACATCTAACACTAAACCAATACAAGTAAACAATGTCCTTATACAAGTAAATTAATGTTTCCCTTTCAGATATTTTTGCTTATTGTTAGTCACATGGGATCTGGCGTAGCTGAAAGCATCCTTTATGATCTCTCTGTACAACTGAACTAAAGGAGTTTCTCCATTAATACCTGAGACCATCTTGAAAACAAGCCAGTGCATTACACAAATGAAAAAAAAAAAAAAAGCGACAGTAACCAAGAGGAGGGAGGGGTGGGGGGTGTACTGGACATTATTTAAGTGTTCTTGTAAGCCATCTAAGATATTAATGTTGCAAAGCTACTTATGAATATTTAAGAACATAAAAGCGAGATAGACTTGTGCAACCCAGATGACCACAACTCTACAGGGAGAACATCTCCTGAACATTTATGATGGATTTAAAACACCATAAAAACAATCAGGGTGTTTATGACATTAAAGAAGAGGCTGAAAAAAGGAGCGATGGCTTATTGTTGTCTTAAAAGCTTGCGGCTCTAAGTAATGCAGTTCTGTGTAAATAAATCTGAATATGATCACTGATCACTGAACACTGTGCAGAGGCATTGACACTTTAGCAGTTAAATGCCATAAAACAAAAGGAAAGTTTAAAGAGAGAGAGAGAAAAAAAAATCCTGGGGAGTACTCTGACCAATCATATAACTGTAATAAATAAATGTTTGAATACTTTGTATGAAAAATAAATAAATAAATTAGAACATTAATTAATGTGTACTTGTCTTACAAATTTTGCAATCATTAAGAATAAATTAGTTAAATATCAAATTAATTAGGATAAAATCAAACATACATAATGAATACTGTACATGAAATTATTACAAATATTTTATTAAATATTTAGATAAAAGGCATACTGCAATGTTTAACTGCAAATACAGCTGGATATAATGAACACAAACAACATTACAGTGGACTGCAAACATAAAAACATTTCTATACTGTGCATATACGTGTCAGTTTTATTATCGTTAACTAAAAATACAAATAAAACCATTAAAAAAAAAAACTATTTTATTACTTTAAATAAAAAACAAACATTGATTATCTCAACCAAAAAAAAATCAAATTTTGCCAAGGCAACATTTCCATAATAGACATATTTTAAAAAAATAAATAAATAAGTGAATAAATAAAACTGACAAAATGTCATTATTTTTAACAAAAAAGGAAACTTTTAAACATAAATTCTAATTCATAATATTAACCAAAATAGTATATCAATGATACTAAATAGCCCTGGTTCATATAAATATATTTTACAATTTCTTTTCTTTTTTACTACCTCTAATCATTTATTAATTTTTCATCCATTTTCCTTTATTTCTTATTATTGCGTGATGTGATTCATTTAACATTAGCATTAAGCCATTATCACAAAATTCCAATACTTTAAATACTTTTCATGAATTGAGAAATACAATTTTCCTTGATTTTTTGACGTATAAGAGGCCACTACACTATAAAGACTGTAAGTTGTCTGTTTTGTTGTAACTCAAAACTTCCTCATTAGTCCGAAAACAGCTTTTACTGAAACCAAGCTCAGAAAATGTTTTTTTTTTTTTTGATTTCTTCACATTATGACTAAATAGTGTGATGAAAGACCGCCTCTGCAGAATCAGATCAACGCCTACTTCTACATCATCACATCTTTGGCCCCGCCCACTGGTGTGTTAGTGAGATGAGAAGAGAAGAGTGATACAGAATCTAAGCTAAAAATAACATTACCTTCCATAGGATCCGAATGCTAGGAAAGTACTTATTTATTTTCAACTATATGAATGTCTCAGTTGAGCATTATTTGTTTGTTCAGTATATTTCACTGCGGATCCTTTGGTAAATCAGTCACAATTTCGGCGCAGGCTTTGCAAACAGACTTTTTATTTTCAAAAATAATCTGTTATTTAAACTGTGATTAAATTATATACAGAAAGTGATCAAAGAGCGGTCCCTTTACAATCGCTGGAGCTGTCAATCAAACAGCGCGAGTTTATCAATGACTGAGTTCTGAACTCTCGCCAAAACTCCCATTATAATAAACAAATCTCTTATCTACATTGTGTTTACACTGTTAGTTATGATGAAAGCATTTGTGAGAGTGCAGAAAACGATGAGATCACTGCATTCATGCGATCAACAAACACCTGTCATCGGCTACGATGCTCATAACTGCAACCTTTCATCTAAATATAATGCTATAATCAACACTTTTAACTTTTAATCTCGACAGCCGTAATAGTAAAAAAGTAGTAAAAGTATTCGAGAGGGTTCCATATGTAATACTTATTTTATATGCAAAGCTGTCAGCCAATCACAGCAGTCGGCGTTACTGAAGTCTCAAGACACGCCCCTTCAAACACAGCGCTCAAATCAGAGGACTGAAAATGGCCTTTTATTTCTAAATTATGACCCTTTTTATGTAAAAATCATACTGACATTATAAGTGCACCTCAGGAAACATAAAATAAAATAAAATAAAATAAAATGCAGTTCATGACCCCTTTAACTACAGGACTACTTCAACTAAACTTCTTCGGCAATACCAGCATGACAGTCAGAGTGGAGTTTTAGGCTTCTGCGCCCTCATTCTGTTCAACCCTCCACTAAACAAATGCCCTCATTGCCTTTCCTCAAAATATATATAAACAACACAAAGTCTAAAATGCTGTTAGGCTGTGACCTTCTAGACATCACTGCCAAAAAACAAACAAAAAAACTTTGAGCCCTGATATGGCCCAGAATTTAACTTAGTGGATTACTCTCAGACCCTGAAATGTAAAGTATTTTCCCTGCATTAAGTTGTATTAGCGATAAAGAGCTGCACTTTTAATCTGCCCTTGTTGAAGAAGCAATAATACAGCACATGTACAGGAAGAGGTTGCATTAATGATGATTATACATCCATATACTTCCAGGAAACCAGATTACTGTTTTTCATTTAAGAAAATCGTTTTTTGATCTGCTTGTGTGTGTGTGATATAGGTCGGCCTATAATTTCTTTTAATTTAATCATCTCGTGAATAAGACAGCATCTAACCAGGCCAACATAGCATTCATGAAATGAAACATCAGATCAAATCATGTAGCTTAAATTAATAACAACCCCACAATGCGAACTTGAATTGTAAAATAACACATTACTCGTTAATATGAGTACCCCAGTCTTTAAAACTCCAAATCTAAGAGATTTGGCTTCCACTATGGATAATTAACCCTTTGGACAATAGCAATCAGCACCAAGAGGCCCTGGCTAATGGCCTGATGAATTTTTAAGCACAGACGAACAGGATAATGCAGCTCTAATCCATTAGGGCCTCTCGGTGCGTTGTGTATTTAGTGATTGTTATGTGGAGTGCATAAGGAGTGGTAAGTATCTAAATGGATGGTGAGTTCTTATGTGTATTAGTGGCTTGAGTCATATCCACAGAAGAATAACTGGAGCTTATGACTTTTAATAAAAAGACAGTCAAGTCTAAATGACCAGTTATGTTACACATCCCCAAAAAAGGTGTTTTTCCCCCTGAAGCACATTCATCACCAAAGGAAGACAGTAAACGGCATACATGGCATTGAAATTCATGGTGGTTAACATCAGACGAGGGTTCTGTATAGAGTTTCACACGTTTTACGGTCCACGCCATCAGTCTGTCCACAAGTTGCCTCTTTAGCCACTTTAAATACACTTTGCAAATGGAATAAACCATCTCACTTTCCTGTAAACATCAATTTACATCTGTAACTAAACTGAGGCAACACGTCATTTTTTTTAATACTTAGTTCACTTGCGACATTCACTTAGTCAAGGTTTCTTGCACTAACCACAGTCATAATTTAGTTGAACATCAGCATTTTCCATCCTTTCTCTGAAAGGTTGTTGTTGGTCCTGTTCCTTTAAGAATTTGATGTTATGACCCCTCTTTTGATTGGCTAACTTCTGCATACCATATGACCTGTTTCTGTATCTATAAATGGATTTATTAAGTGGACACGACATAACATGTGAATAAAATGATAAAATCGGTCAGTTTATTCTATGCTGTGTTATACCTGCTATGCAAATGTTTACATGATGTCAGATCATCACATGAACTCCAAATATTAAAATCACCATGAAATCATTATTGACTTTTGAAAATATATGTATTTTTATAGAGTAGCCTATTGCATCATTAGCTTCGTAACATGCTAAGAAGACCGTTGACCCACTGTTAATGTATGCTATGTATTCTTATGTGAATTATAGTTTAATTAGCTTAGAAACATGCTAACGCCAATGCTATTTTACCCAGTATTTTGTGTGCTGTGTATTTTTATGCTTAGTAGAGTATTGAATCATTAACTTTATGTATTTACAGAATATGTATGCACTAGTGCATACAGTATGTTTATGCTTTTTATTGTTTCATTAGCTTAGAAACATGCCAATGCCAATGTTATTTTACCCAGTATTTGTTTTTATGTTCATTAGAGTATTGCGTCATTGGCTTAGTAACATGCTAACAACAAGACCATTTTGTGTGCTATGTATTTTTATGCATGTAAATAGTGTTGTTAGCTTAGCAACAAAGCGCTCAAAATCAATCACTTATGAGGTTCTGTGGCCTAAAAGGTTGCTATACCTACGCTGACAGACAGACAGGGAGCAGGTTTTGGAAAAGAGATAGGCCTACTGGCATTTGAGCCTTAGGTTTTTAGTGATCTAATTGAGAGTCAATGCTTAAAAAATCTCTTTTCAGATAAAAGATGATCAGCGAAATAAACTTCCAGCAAAGACAGTCTCAGACCCTCTGACATCATCCTACCACCTGAAATGCGTGACAAAAACCTACAACAAATAAATCTCTCCATAGCTATCTGAACACATCACACTCCTGGCTACAGGTTTGTCTTTTCGTTGTATATGTGTGTGACGGCCCGGCTGTGTTACACGTCCGAAACACACTCGGAACAGGACTCAGTAAATGATGGCTGTGGGCGAGCAGGGCAACTGTAAACTCGCTCTCTGGAGATGACCTAAAGCAGCGGGTGATATATGTGTGTTTTGGTTTGCCTCTGGGAAAGCGAGCACGCTTATTTACACAGAGCACCCCTGGGTGTGGGCCGAAGATACACACAAACACAAAGACTATCACTCTGTCATCACACACACACACACACACACAGGATATGTAAGAGCAAATACAAGCAGAAACACTCAAAATCTTCCTCAAAACTGAAGTGTAGGAAACACACACAGCTGGATCTCTGTTATCTCACAGGTTATATTCATAATAGCATACTATAATACTACTTTTTTGAGTACATATTTTCTGTAATGTAAAAGTATACACTTTGCTCAATGCAATGTGTTCAACTTGACCCTCCATTTCCAGTGTTAAAGAGGACTATGCCCTTTTTCAATGTCTTGATTTGTTTTTGGGGTCTACTAGAATAGCTTCTGGAATAGAATAGCTAGAATAGCAAATATTCATGTTTGAATATATATTTTTTGTATATATCTGTCTGTCTGTCAGTAACGCTCTGGAGTGCGTTTCCCATTGTTAGCCAACTATGGTCGCAAGTTCCGTTGTTATCAGCGTAGTTCAACGAGTCAGTGTTTTCCGAAACCTAGTTCCAACAAACAGCATCGCAAAGTTGTGTGTCTGGAACGACAGCTCTCGACCTGTGGTTAGAAAGATAGTTTCTTGTTTGCATGACATGTGGACTTAATAAATCCTTTTTTACAATCTATGTCTTTTATTTTGAATACATACAAATTTAATTTACGTCTTTTAGTTTGTCAAGATATTTAAAGCACCGTTTTTGAAGAGTGCGCATGTGTGTGTGCGTACATGCTACGTAAGAACGAGCCTATGATTGAATCTGGAAATAAAGCAAAATAACTGAGAATTTTTTTATTATTCCTCAGATGCCATGGCAGTAATTTATAGCAAAACATCCAGCGTTAATTCGATCTCAAATGGATTCATTATAAGAAGTTATTACTCCACCACCTGAATGACATGATTAACCACTGTGGTTGAACGACACATTTGCGACAATACGGCTTTGGGATAAAGTCACGACTAGCTAGTTGATTTCTTCAACGATGCATCGTACTATGGTAGTGAAGCAGCGAGTTATGTCGTTGTAGCCTACGGGAAACACACCCCTCTTTCGTTGCGTCCATGTGCTCTGATTGGTCGGCTGTTCCAGTGTGTTGTGATTGGTCAAGTGCTTCGAGTGTGTTTAGGAAAAGTCACGCTCCTTTCCATAACTGTGTTTCAACACACTACTAACTAACTCAACCAGGCCTCGTCTCTTTATTCTGTGTATGCCTTGGGTGGGTAAATCTCATTATTTTAATGAGGAATACTGTGACGTGTTCGTTCCCGGAAGAAAACTCAAGACTACAATGGAGGCATTTCAGGGAGTTCAGAAACACTGACACAGATATAGAGAATAACTCCTGCTTGTAACTTTGCAGACCTTTTTTCATGCACAAACAGCAAAATTACACACTGAAGAAAGTTGAACCAAAATAGCATAATAGGAGCACTTTAATAAATGAATCTGCCTGAAATAAAAATACTTCTTCATACAAATTACTGATGTCAATTGTTGAATTAAACATTCTGGTATTATGTGGCATATTACTGTTTGAGATAAATGTCTTTTTTTTTTTTTTTTTTTTTTTTTTACTACTATGCAGTGAGTAGTATAGCAGTATTCCATTCAGAACACACTCAGACATTCAGACCACAAGACATAATCACTCTCACGCTAATGGTCAGTAATAATTGATCTTAAGTAGTCATAATGTGTTGATCACTAGACATATAGTCAAGGATCAGCTTGGATTTGTAATTTTATGTGCAGTAATGTAAACCACACTCTGGACATAAACTTTTATTTTTTGTCTCTCATTGTTTTGTGTTTGTTTAAACGTGGCTGGGATGGTGTGCAAGGAAGAACATATTGCTCAAGAAACCTCACATCTCATTTTTAACAGTATTGATTTTTTTGTCCATTTGTTGACTGCTTTATTTGCGAAGATAAGTCTTTATTTGCAGTTTAATTCTCAGCTTATCAAATGTAATGCAGCGCTCTGCAGATATAACTTCATCTTAACCATGCTAACAAGAGGGCGAAATGATGCTATTTTAGATTGGCAAATCTATCTCCGGAGAGCACTAGTAATCATCTTTATTTGGATCTAAATCTAGATATCTTTCACTCAATTAATAATGGTTAACAAAAATATTTTGTTGGACGGGGATATTTCAAGCCACTTCAAGTCATTTTAATTGGGAAAATCTATAATCATATTCATAACCACCAGCTTTTGTGGTGAAAGGAAGGTGATCAATTTGTCTACATGTAGAATAATCCATATTTCACCTCAGCAGTGCTAACATAAAACGGTTTTTGACTTGTAATTCTCATACTTATTGTTAGCAACTTGTGGTGTAACACTTTTATAAAAGTAATTTGAAAGATGTTTCATTTATGATTAATTTAAATTAAGACCCAACCCTACATTTTCTTACTTTTCAATAATCCGTTTCACATGTATTTCACAATGATGATCAGTTTCATCAACTAATGATCTTTTGCTCCTTTAAATCACGACTAGCTTTGGCAGAGTATCTCCAAAATGTAAGTTTATAAAAAGTTGCTTAATTTCTTGTTTCTGTTGAATAGCAGGTGTACACTGTCACTGAAAGAATAGGACAGAATCTTTAAAGGACAACTGAGTCCTTTGGGGAAAGAACGGGTCTGTTATTCCACGCAAAACTGTCTGATGTGTGTTTGCCAAGCGCAACCTATGTAACTACCTATTTAACCTTTCAGCCACCGACTGCATCTGACACTTCTCACGCTCACGTATAACAACGTAACAACGTGTGACAGCCACTGAGTCAATTACTGCACTTGGCAGTTCTTCATGGACGCGCAGGTCTGTCATTGGTTCTGTCACGCTTATGTGCATTTTACTAGACTGACCCGACAGCTTGTACAACTCACTTTACATTTCCCTTCACCTTTTGTTCTGATGTGTTTCACTCATCAATGTATGTAAAACATTTCTGGGTTTAGTTATGGAAGCAATCAGGGGCTTTTTTTCTTTTCTTTTTAAAGATCTACTTGGTCTCTTCGCAAATCTCTCAGGACATCAAATCCCTTGTGGTTGGATAACGGTGTTCCCCAAGTGTCTGTCCTGGGGCCACTATCGATTGGCTGCAATTACAAACAAATCGAAACATGATTTATTTGGATGGAATCATTTCAATATCAGGAAAAGCCAGGGCCGATGAAGACCCCATCAATAAACCACCTCACCCCTCCCCCTTTCCGCCCCTTTCGTTTCTCTATGTACATTCCCCACAGAGGCAATCACTCTGCAAGATGTCAATACGACCAGTCAAGCTCAAAAAAGACGAGGCGATTGAGATATTTTGATTTTTTTCACCCTCCCATCACCCCCCACAACCTTCTTTTTTCTTTTCTTTTTGTGCACTTAATTAAGTCACCAAAAGGCTGTCAAGGATAATTTTCAAAGCACAGAACCTGGTTGCACTTGACATTTGATAATATTACGCTCCATGCTGATTGAAATTGATTTTGGAGGCTTACTATAGCTGGCTCCTTTTGACAACTCCGAGCCTATAAACCCAAGGACAAGGGCCCCCAGTCGCCGTTGCAACTCATATCCCTACGAGTGATGGGCAGCCAGGAGCTTTAGTCAGGGAGGGGCAGCCAGGGGCCGGCAGGCGGCATGCCGTCTAGGGGTCATGGATCTGGCAACTCTTAGTGTCTAATAAATCAGCACCCCTAACAGCAAGCTGGTCTTACACTCTGGTCTCTCTCTCTCTCTCTCTCTCTCTCTCTCTCTCTCTCTCTCTCTCTCTCTCTCTCTCTCTCTCTCTCTCTCTCTCTCTCAGTTGGGAATCTGTGCTGGGGAATCTACTTTAAAACTGTACCTTACATTGCTACAAGCTAATTATAATGTAAAAAAGTTAAACTACTCCAAATACACTTTTCAGAAAGTAGTTAGCAACACTACAAATAAAGCATAACAAACTACATTGAAGCTATTTAAGGGCACAACATCTTTAAAAATGTATAACAAAGTCTGCATTTGGAGTATTTATCTTGTGCAAGAATAACTAATTATGATCAAAATATTAAATTGTAACGGAATACAATTATATCAGTGTAGAACCAATAAAACTAGAAAACTTTCAGTTATTTTCAAGCTAAAAGTAGTGACAAATGACAACATTTATCTAAAGTAAGAAAAGTCTGCTGGAGTTTAAATTAATAATTTATTTGATTAGTCAATCATAAATTTACATGAACCATAGTGGTGGATCATTCATGAATGATTCGAATCACATTGTCTGTGTTCGCACAATACATCATCAATCCTTTTTCCAAAACATGTTTTTGTCTTACCCCGATTTACTATAGTAAGCCTATTATAAGTGTTTATATTTTAGACCTGTCGGGATGGTTTTTACAGGAAATTTCGTACTTACGTCACTCGCCCATGTGTGTCCCGTCATATCCGTAAATAGAGAAAAATATATCCGGCTACTTTAACGTGTGTATGGTGTGGGAGTGGCAGAGATTAGTTGTCACAATGAGTGAGAAAAGTTGAGATCGAGCAGCTAAATATCTAATCTCCAGGGAATCAGAGGAAAAAAACAGAATATAGGAGCGTCTGCTGGAAAAAGAGAATGCGACAGAGCTCGTAATAAAACCAGAATCAACATTGGCTTGGCTTTTCAGAGATGGTGAGAACTTAGGGATTTTAAATGTTGTAAAAGTGATGCGGAGATGGTGTTTTTATTATGCGCACGGACCGTTAGTTAAACGTCTGATGAATATGTCACACTTAACTGAAAACACTTCAGGATTTTCAAAGTCATCATCTGATTGGTTGAATTCTACAGGATTTCCAGGAGACGTGTGTGTCACGTTCTTTAACGGTCCACCTGGAAACAAAGCCGTTGTGACACCAAACCTCCTGGAAGAAGAAATCGTTGTGTTTACAACTGTGAGAATGAGCTCTTACCAGGATCAACTAAATGCTGGATTTTCAAAAGTATGTGAAGTTCATGACTCCATTGTTGCCATAAACTTGCACAACGTTCTTGAATGAATAATTAATTAGATGTACGCCGGTCTGTTTTCGTAGGGACATGCCCTTCACATGACGCGGAACAAAACGAACTGTGATTGGTTGCTTCACATGTCAGCCATCAGTCTGAAGGTCTGGCTACGCGAGACTAGGAGGAGCCAGGAGCAGAAGGGGCCAGATGACCCAGGCTATAGCCAGCGTGATGTTCCAAGGCAGAGTTGCAGGAGGAAGGAGCCATGGTGGAGGCTTGGAGGCGTATGGAACCAGGGGTTTGATCTCCTGTGATGAAGCCGGCCGCGGTGGAGACCCAGAGGGAGCTGAAGAGACACGGAGCCAGGCTGACGGCTCATGGGGCCGAGGTGGAGGCGGTGATCTGGAAGACCGCAGTGGAGACAGTGTGACTGAGGACAACGGTGGAGCTGGCGGGAAGGTGGAGCCCGGTGGAGCCGAAGGGATGGAGGGCCGAAGGGATCCCACAGTGGATCCAAGGTGATGTCTGACCAAGGTGGAGATGGGGTGACGAGGGAGCCTGGTGGGATGATGGGCCACGGTGGATTTGAGGGAGTATTGAGCCAAGGCAGAGCCGACGGGTCGGAGGACCGAGGCGGAGTCCAGAGCTCTGTGGCTGAAGGTGGAGACGGGGGATCCTCACACCAAGGAAAGGCTGGGGACTGGGACCTGAGGTGAATCCGCCACACTGCAGGGGGACAACAGTGGATGAGCCGAGGGACTAACAAGAACCAGCGAAGAAAGGGCTTATGATTGAAGTGGCGGGTGTTGTAGCAGTCTCACACACCTGGTCAGACGTGTCGCTGGGCTCAGGCTCAGGGGCGGTTAATGCTGCAGTTGACACTCACAGGCTCATGCTCTGGAGTTCTGCTGTACAGTAGCTCCATCGGGTGGGGTGAAGGCTGACTGGGCTCTGGGTCAGGTGGAGTGGGGCAAGTGGGCTCCGCGAGGCCGATGGTGAAATCCGATCCGTTCTGAACCAGCACCCACTCAACAAACATACCGAAATCCTCCTTTGGACTGCTCTAATCAGAGTAGCACTGCTGGCAGGTCCATGTTGAAAGGGAAACCAAAAAAGGGGGGGAACGCGCAAAAATGACCATTGTATTGGTCTAGTCTTCTGCCATGCTGTGGCTATCTATATAAATGAGCTCACGATGAAGGAGAATACTGAATCAACAGTCTTTAATAAATCCACATAAGAGAAACACAAGAAGAGCAGGCAAACACGTCCACTAAAACAACGTCAAGACCAGACAAAGAACAGAACCAAACAGGGAGTATACCAGAACTAATGAGGGAACTAATGAGCTGGTTATTTAAGAACAGGTGAACTGAGAACGACTCAGACTTGAAAACTAGGTCACAAGAACAGAAACAAACACAAAGCATAATCCTGACAACTAGTCATGTGGACAGTCTTAATGAGGCTTTAATGATGGTCTCCATCCACTTTCAGTGTATAGAAGAGAGCAGCGTTAATACTCTTAAAAACGCTTCCTTTTGTTTTCCACAGAGGAACGAAAGTCATGCAAGCAACATGAAGCTGAGTAAATAGTGTCATTTTAATTTCGGGTGAACTATCCCTTTAACCATCGTTCCCTTATTGTTTATATATACACTAGCTAAACAGGTTGTGCTACTACTGTAGTTTATAGTCAGGTTCTGTCCTGATTTTAAGGCCTAAATTTAGATCAGTTGTTTCTAGACATTTTCACATCAGTTGTTGGGTGTTTTGTGGCATATTAACGTCTTGTTTCCTTCAATGCGATCTCCCTTATGACAGTGCCTGGCACACGTTATCTGGGGCATCTGTGTTTGTTCAATTATAACACCAGCATTCTCTCCTCTTTTAGGGTTCTAACCCGCTTTTGCTAATCGCATTTTGTCGCCTCAGGCTATTGAAAAACTGTAACGTTTAGGATCGGGAAAATTTGCTTAATTATTTGTCTTCCTCTGTGGTATTCACAAGTGAAAGTATTTCAGCTCCTTGTCTTGCAGCATGTTAGTATGGCCTACTTAGAACCATATACACTGATCTAATCTTAGATGGCTTCAAATCCAGCAGACAATGTTGTTTTTCAAGGGTCGACTGGATTATGCAGGATAATAAAGTTATCAAAATGGATATGTAGATGCTACACTGGGGAAATATTTCACTTCATTCAAAATAAAACTTCTGTTTGTTTTTGAGCTAGTGCAGAACGAATGATGTAGTTTAATACTAAAAATGTTACTAGTTGTTGTATATATTATGGTATGGATGCATATTATAGTATTGCAAACACCACTAAGACAGTAATTCATGTTAGTGATGGTTTGCTATTGATATAATTTGATATTTCATTACATTACTGAGTCATTACCCTAAAAATTGTGATTGCATTTGTCCTCCTTCATCCTCTGTCCTCAATTCTGACTTGCCCATTCAAGAGCGATAACTTCAGAGGGAACGTCCCATTCATGTTGATCCCAGGGTGAACTCTTTCTATGATTAACTAAACTACGATGAGGCGCACCGCTTTTGTCCTCAACTGCATCACTGACACATAGATTTATCAAACGGCAGTTAGACCAACAGCAAACTCATAAAAATGAAGTATGGCTAAGAAAAGGGTAATGAAAGAGTATTGTGTTCCTGCATTTAATAAACCTGAGCATATTACAGCTTAATAGCTTATCATTTTATTTACTTCAGCTTCATTTTTTACCACTTCAGTTCCAAACAAATATCCTAAGCAATATTAACCACCACAGGATACCTTTTTTTTTCTTCATCATTTCACTTATCATTTCATCACCGTGTGTTGAGGAAACTTCTTTTAAAAAAACTTTAAGCTTCTAATTTAAAGTAGTTAAACAATACAGGCTGTCATTTAAAATAAATAAATAAATAAAAAGATAGAAAAATCACAACAATAAACTACATTAAAGCCTTTTAAAGGTGCTAAGAGAAGATAAAGAGAAGTATTTATCTGGCACACTAACAATGAATATCTCTTATATAAAATGATATTATTATAGAATGACACTGAACAGATACATTTGCACATCATACAACTAATAAAACATCACCCTCCGTTCTGTTATCACTCCGCTCCTGATCCACTCCGGGTTTTCCAGTCCCGCTCACGGAAAAACTGCTCCGTGTTCACTCATTTTTAAGAAAGTTACAGAAAACAACTTCTACAAACAATTTTAATTTGCCAACAGTTAATAATAATAAATAAAAGTGCATGACGTGCAAATCAGATAACAATCAAGTGCAATATAAACATGTTTTGTCAGGGCATCACTCCCGAACCGGCATCAACACTCCATTTTCAACATCTGCTTACTCCTTCACACCACATACACGTCTTTTTGCCGTCTGTGTCTGGTGTGATTTAACTTCTCCCCAGTTGTTCCATGAAAACCTGCAAAGCACGGCCTGAAGTGTAAGATATCTACGACCGGACTCTCGTAGACTTGTAAGTTACACTGACTTCATCCTCCGTGAAGTGCTTAACACACAAAAAAGTGCCCCTCTTCTCTCGGTATAGCCCAAATCCAGCGCTTTTTCAACATTTCGTCACAAGGAAAGCTGTGCAATTATAAATAGGGTTGTTTCTTCTATGAGTGCAAACATAAAAAGGTATGCAACAGGACTGGCCGCTTTTAGTCTCCGCATTTGTCCTCCGACTGCTACTGCTAGCGCTTTCACCGGAAAAGAGTTTACCCTACTTCCGGTCTCGGCAGCCATTTTTGTGAAATAGGCCTATTAACACAAAGTGGTCAAGCGTCAAACTAGACGCGGTAGACGCGAATTTGACGCGCTATTCGCGTCCGGTGTGAACGCACAGTTACACAGTTATCACAGTTGTGTTTCTGCCTAAGTCTTTCTTTGTTCTGTTTTCCCGCCACTCATTTGTTTCCACGGTAACCGCCATTAGTTCATCTGTCACACCTGTTTCCTCGTTAGTCTTGTCGGCTGTGTCTCGTTTCCCTGATCTGTTTCCCTATGTATTTAAGCCCCGTGTGTTTCCTTGTTCATGTTGATCTATGTCGTACTAAGTGTGTGTGAACCTTCTGCCTGTCTTTGATGTGCCTGTATGATTTATATTTTGAGTAAAAGTTTGCATTGGAACTTTTGACTCTTCTTGCCTGTACCACACTGTGACAACATTATTTTATATGTGATCAAATTTGTCATAATTAGCCGCATCAATCACTATATCTCATTGGTGGTTTGGTTTTGCATTTCTGCTGCGTCGTGCGTAGCCCTGAAAACTCATTGGACCAGAATTTTGTTCCTCATGTGTTTTATGCTGCCATGTATTCACATGCTATCTGAATTATCATAAATGGTAGTTTCCTAGTTAAAAATTTGACATGAACGCCCTCTCAGGTTATGTTTATCACTGGGAAGCTCTGGGATAATTTTGATACCCAAGTTCCTGAGTTTGGCGGGGCATAAACTTTAAACATGGCGGAGAGGAGAACGATTGCTGCTGTGACTGCTATTCTTCATTCGTTTTTTCCACAACAGCTACATCGTCTTGTCTTTTCATTAAAGTGGTGCATATTTACTTGTATGAATAATCATTTAAAACTTATTGTATGTTTTATATATGAAAATAGCCTGTTTGACTGAAATTCCAGAATTGTCAGCAATGAATAGGACGCTATCATTTTGGCTTTAATAAGATTTTCCTAATAAATAGGAAGAATTCTTTCCGACAGCAAAGCACTTGAACGCAACAAGCTTAATCACGACTTCAGAAGTGGAAAGTAGAACATTTCCGATAAGCAGCATTAAACACAAGGAAAATTATAAAATTATGCTGTCTGAAGAAGAATTATAGAAGTCATATAAATCACCACCGCTCTTATATTTTTGTTTAGGTTTGTATTATTATTGAAAAAATCTTGTTATTATGAGGAATATTAAGAACGATATCTACAGAGATAGCTATAACTATAAAGTTTAAATTATTATTTTTTTATTATTTTATTCATTTTATTATTATAAAAAACTATACGAGAATAAATCCACAGCTATAGTAATAACGACATAGAGGAACGATGTCATTGGAATCACTTTCAGAATGATTTTTTGTTACAGCTGGCGAACGATAAAAACAATGACAGCTAATCAGAATCTACTCGATTAGCTCAAGCGAAAACGGAAACGTTTTTTCCTTGTACAGATGACAACGTTGTCAAAACGATCCCAGTTCACACGGATCTGTGAAAACGACTAATAACGCTGTTACTTTATAATACTATAAAACGTTACTTTGTCTTCACAGAAGTTTTGGGATTCTGTTCTGTGGAGCGATGAAACAAAACTGGAACTTTTCGGCCCTCTGGATCAGCGGTGTGTCTGGAGGAAGAAGAATGAAGCATATGCTGTAAAGAACACTCTGTCTGCAGTTCAGCATGTTGGGGCTCGTGATGCTCTGCGGCTGCTTTACATCCTCTGGCACTGGAAACCTGCAGTGTGTGGAAGGCAAGATGTATTTATTGAAGTATCAGGAAATCCTAGGAGAAAATGTAATGCCGTCAGTGAGGAAGCTGAAGCCTGGACTTCCAACAGGACAATGATCCCAAGCATACCTCAAATTCCACCAAGGCTTGGTTGCAGAAGAAGTCCTGGAAGAGTCTACAGTGACCTCACAGTCACCTGACTTGAACCCCATAGAAAATCTCTGGAGGGATTTGAAGAAGGCAGTTGCAGGACGCAAACCCAAGAGTATTACTGAACTGGAGGCCATTGCTCATGAGGAACGGGTTAAGATTCCTCAGATACGCTGCCAGAAGCTGCTGTCCGGAAATACATCTCGTTTGCAGCAGCTCATAACAGTATACGGGTGCTCTACTAAATACTAAAGATTCTTGCCATAAAGGTTGAATAATTTTGAGACTGCAGAAGTCATTTAATGTTGCATTTTCTGTTGAACTTGGGGAAAGATTTGTTGTGTTGAGCCATTTCAATTACTTTTGTTTGATTTGTTCATTGAAAACAGCTGACAGTCCATATTTTTTTCCAATAAACCTGATTTAAAAATGGGGGTTGAATAATTTTGATTACAATTGTATTTACCTTCTCATTCTTGGTGTGAACGGGCCCTCACTCTGTTTAAAAACAGTTGAGCTGAAAAGTAGTTATCCTTTCGTCTGGTGTTGAGGCAAAGCGATTATTCAAAGCTGTTCTTAAATTACACGTCAGGTAAATGTTTACCAGCCAAACAAAAGTATTTATTGCAGCGAGCTTATTGAATTTGACTAAGCAAATCAAACTATTTACAGCGTCTAAGTAAAGGAAATAAAATGGCAATAGAGCCAGCTGTCAGTCACTGGGAGTCGAACAGGCCAGTTGCGTTCTGATTGATCAGGTCTGAACCGTGGCCTTGACAGGCGCCACGGCTGCTATCGACAGCAATCTGGCGCAGGAGAGAGAGAGGAAAAGAGAGAGAGAGCAAGAGCTGTCCAGCACTATTAACCTCTGGCCCTGACGTCCTTCTAGACATCACCGCTGCAGTAATTAGGGAGTCAATCGCAATCGCATGTATCACTTACCCTGTCGTGTCAGTCAGAGCGGCCCGTGACAGATTCATTAAGCTCTTGCCCTCCAGGTCCCCCAGCCAAACGGACCTATAAACTACTTTTAACAGGACCGCGCAAATTGGAGGGGCCAAGAGGAAGGGGAGGGAGCGTTAACAGCAGAGAATAAACACTCAAATGACAATTAGCATTGATCAGTGGGTGGAAAACGGACACTCAATGACAAGAGAGCGCAGGTGAGATGGCCTTCTGGGTTATAGCGGCACACGGGTGAACGCACACACGCTCCAGACGTTATATTGCTGTGATGTCAGTCTTAGGCCAGACTCTACACAAGAACGTACATAAATGCCAATGCTGTTGAGCACAGCGTACAGAGGGTCCAAAACTCTGGCTTGTGGAAATGCTTTTATTTTTTTATTCTTTTCCAATTTCATACATATTTTTCATTGCACAATGCAAATTATATTTTATAATTTTTGATTGAAAAAAATGTACCAGCCAAAAAATCCCCTTTGCTTTAATGACAGCAGCACTCGAGCTGACATGGATAGTAAAAAAAAGAAGAAGAATTTGACCTTTTGTACAAAGACATTCACATGGTCAATGTCACATTTAATCAGAGACCCAGAAATAGTGAAAAATCATAAACTCAGCTCGAAACAGAAGTTGCAATAGTCTTTTCTTCCCTATTGTGACGTATATCAGAGTGAAAGAGCTTCTCCAATAAGAACAAATGTAGGGCGGGACTTGGATGGATTGGATGGTAGTGGTTTGCTATTGGTGGATTTTATGTGAGTGACAGGTTGCTCCGCCCTCACGCCAGTAAACACATCATCAGAGAAGAGAAGAGATGAACTGCAAGAGGGAGAAGTTATTTTGATAAAAGATTATGAGACACATGAATTATTGAAAAAATCATCATGTGCACAGATAAATAATTTACAATGAATACTATAGTTACAATGTTGAGTAGAGTTTTCCATACAATGGTTGTTAACTCTTTTAATATTATTTAAAATGCTACCTGTTAATTGGTTAAAAACAAATTCCCCTACTATATGTGGTGAAAAACTATAAGAGATATTAATGGACATTTTATGTAAGTTCACAGTAAAGTACTGTTTAATGTACAGATTTTGGAACTATTGTAATTTGTAATTTTTACAGTCAAAAACTATAAACTGACATTCCCACAATTCCAGGCATTACACATTGTATTTTGTTTTAATAATTATGTTTATGTTTTGCTTTTGTTGTAAGTTATGTATACAGGTACAAAACAGACTTTAGCACTTTAGAAGTTTAGAATATTAAAATAATATCAGATTAATAAAATATATACAGAATATTTATATTTTTTTTACTGTAAATTTAAGTAGTCATGTAAAACCTAAAATGTTACGGTAAAGTTCTGGCAACCACAGCTGCCATTTTTTACCACATATTTCAAATTTTTTTTATTAGTATACCACATTGTACTCTAAGTGTCCCATTGCACAGTACTTGAAGGGATTGTTCACCCAAAAATGCAATATCTGTCTTATTTACTCACCCTAGTTGTCCCAAACCTGTATGAGTTTCTTTCTTCTGTTGAACACCAAATATGATATTTTGAAGAATGCTGGTTACCAGAAACTTGACGGTAGCCATCGACTTCCAGTATTTTATTCCTACTATGGAGGTCAATGGCCACTGTCAACTGTTTGATTACCAACATTCTTCAAAATATCATCTTTTCTGTTCAGAAAATCATATGGTTTGGAACAACTTGAGGGTGAGTAAATGATGACTTTAAATGTGTGCTCTTGTATTGCTGACATGTAACAAACCTTAGTAGGGGACAATAGAGTTAACTTTAAATATATGTGCCATTTAACTATTGTACCAAATAGTAACTTTAGCCTTAACTAACTGGTTAGTATGATGCTATTCAAACTTTGCAGTGCCATGACAATAATTTACAGAGAAAGTTTATGCTAATGTTCACCGTAACACCTGGGAATGCAATGTGAACATGCTCTTTTATGGATTGCGACACATTTTGAAACACAATGCATATCTGTGTTTGGCCCTTATTAGCTCTTTTGCATTTGTTTACACACTCTCTCTTGTTTAATTTCACTGAACACTGATGCATTCCCTGCTTTAATTATTGAAGGGCTTTTCCTAGTGCCGCTGCACTGATTACTTCTTCTTAATTAGTCAATACTTTACCTCATACACAAAGTGCAATTAAACACAACAAGTTATTACCTCTGTCAGACAGACCATTAGTACGGTGTGCGCGGATGTACACGCGTGTGTGAGTTTCAGCAGCCTATGGTTCAGTCTCATTGGAGATATATGACACAAACAAACTCCACTTTGCTATACAAACACACACACACACACACACATAGACCCACTTCCAAACAAACAACCCGTATCATCTCAAATGCATGGCAATTACTGTATGGCCTTCCTCTCCAGGGCTGGGAAAACACAAAGACAAGTAGACGTAGCTTGCGGTTCAGTTGTAAATATCCCCTGCAATTCATTTGAGAGCGAATCAGAGACATTAAGCTCAGCTGCGAGTGGAAAAGCACATAAACGGCTTTAAAATTAAAATTGAGCTTGGAATCAGCTGTGGCGATGCGTTCTTGGCAAACGTTGCTGCAGCGTTTTAGAAACAGAGCGGGGCGTATCGTCCGGGAGGAACCTCTCGATTGCTATTATAATTATTCACCACCTTTTAGTTGATTAACTTCTAATTGC
The DNA here is from genome assembly GCA_021554675.1 of Leuciscus idus. Classification (NCBI taxonomy): domain Eukaryota; kingdom Metazoa; phylum Chordata; class Actinopteri; order Cypriniformes; family Leuciscidae; genus Leuciscus; species Leuciscus idus. The sequence goes on from CM038645.1 coordinate 4,183,954, forward strand.
TCCTCTGCATTCTAATGGTCCCACTCTGATCATTACAGTTATTGCCTGCCATAATTACCGGTAATGTTCTTTTCGACACACTTGTAATAATTGCCTGTGGAGAAAAGTTGTTTTTTGGAGGTTGTCGTTGTGCATGAAACTCACACATGAAAACTGATGGAGAACAACATTATAGGTCGATAACTAGTCTTTGACCATCTTTTTTTTATGTTAGCTGAGTAAAATACTGTAACTCTTGATTAAACATCTATATCTCGGCAAATTTTGTGCTCTTTAGCAGGACAATACACTTTATAAAAAAATCTGAATTATATGAATTATTTTATATAATACTGTAAGAAATATTCTGCTAATAAACTAAATAAACAATTTTTTAGGTGAGCTGAGAAACATTCAGAAGCTCTTTTGTCTGACATGATTAAACATCTTTATTTTGTCAAACTGTATGCACTTTAGCAAGACAAATAATTAAATTCTGATTAAATTGATATAATACTGTGGATTTAAATAAGAACAGTTGAATGCTAATAAACTAAAGCACTTAACGTATAATGGCTTTGCGGAGGTACTTGTAGTTACATTGTTATTACAATGTTATTAATTATAATAACCATGTAATTACCCTTTTCATTGTGTTTTCTTAGCACCACAAATAAAAACTGATACATTTAAAAATGTATATATTACTGGGTATTTACTTAAGTAGTTTACTTAAGAAGAAGTTTAATAGTAATGAGCTGCACTGTATACAATAATTTTTCGAAGTTGTAAAGAAAACCAAGATTATTGGAGTACGTTTTACAAGAAAATACTATTTCAGTCTTTCTACAAAATGTCACGTTTAATCTAACGTGCTTGCCATTTATTTGTTATAATTTGTGAAATTTACAAGCAATTTTCGAGCGAAATTTGTTTCAAAGTAATTCATACTACTACAAATTTTGTTCAGCGCACATTTGTAACGTAATGTAAAATGTTGCACATGTTTATCTTGAAATAATCAGCCTTATAGTTTAGAAATAAAAAACGCTTTAAAAAATGCTTTTTTGCACTAAGACTTTCTATTAGTTGTGGCACCAATAAATCATGTATAAAACATTCATAATACATTTGATGGATTCACTATTTCCTTATATTGGACTTGATTATTATCAAATACAGCATATCATTCAGTTTCCTAAGATTTGCTGCATTTGTATTGTTTTGTTTTTTGGGGGGGGTGTGTTAAAAGCCTTTCACAAATCCAAAGCCGACTTAACCATAATACACCAACTAGCCTTTGAAAAAGCAAAGAGGGCACATTTTAAAGTTCTTAACAGCTACCCCTCCGCCCTCCACATCCACCACACACACACACACACACACACACACACACACACACACACACACACGCACACACACACACACACACACACACACACACACACAAACCCCTGGATAATGTTCCTTGCGCAAGGCTGACCAAAGCTTTCCTATCGTCTCCCTCTCTCTCCTGTTTTTCCAGACCATTAGAGATATTGCCGAGCCTGGGAACTCTGCATGTTAAATCACTTAATCAAAAGCAATGGGTCGAAAATCTTGTTTCTCTTCTTTTATTTGATTCATTCCTCCAGATAAAGGGAGAGCAGGGAATACAGAAAGCACATTATCACTTTGGCCCAATAGCACATGCATTATGTTCTAAGCAGCCGCAGAAAGACTATCATTGGGTCTGATCCCTCTGGGTATGGGGCGACTGTTTTCACCGATCATCCATTCAAACACCCTACGAGCGCTCCGCCGCCTGCCTGTATCGCGTCTATCCTCCCGTGGCCCCTGTGGTCCTCCTTGTCACTCGGCTTGGCGTGAATGAATAGACCCTTTTAAGTTGAAACACCTGTGCTGTAATTCTAAAGTGTCAAACAGAGATGCATAACACCGCTCGCTTGCCTTAATAAAGTTCTTGCAGATGCAGCATTCAAGAGAGAGATACGGGGAGAGGGGAGTCACGCTTGCTGGGATGTGCCCGGGAGCCAGGACCTTCGCTTTGACTCCTGCACTTGCACTGAGACTATCTGAACGCTACCTCCATATTAACAGGGGCAGTGCGGCTAACTTTCTGTTTCATAGCCAGCAAACACTGAAGTCCACCTTTACAGACCTTAATCGTGCACTCTTAAAAATAAAGGATTATTTGTAGTGATGCCATAAAATAACCATTTTAGTGAACAGCTCTTAAATTGACCATATCTTTCTTTGTGTAAAGAATATTTTAATAACCTAAAGAACCCTTTTCCACCTAAAATAACCTTTTGTGGAATACACGCTTAAAAACAAAGGTTCTTTATTGGCATTTATGGTTCAATGACATTAAAGTCCCCTTGAAATCAAAATATATATATATATTTTTTTTGCTTTTAGTATGAATATGTTAGTCTTAAGGTTATAAGCTAGTGTGCTCTGAAACAATGACAAAATTCACATTTAGAAGATATAAGCATTCAAACTTACTGGGCCCTATCTTGCACCCAGCGCAATTGACTTTGTACAGCAACGCATGTATCATTCTTATTTTGCACCCGCGCAAAGCGGACTTTTCCCTCCACAGACGCACGTCGGTTAACTAACTTGCGCTCCCGGGGGCGGTTCAGCGCAAAGAGGAGGCGTGTTCCGGCGCAAACGTTCCTTCATGCTATTTTGCAGGTTTAGAAAACAATTGCGCCACTGACCAGGAAAAAATAGTTTAAAGTCAGTGGCGCGTTGCGCATGTTATTCATATGCTATTTTATGGGCGCATGCTTGGCCATAATCAATGTAGCGTGTGCACAACGCGCACTTTGATTCTCTCATCTACACAGAAGCAGCAGTTTTCATTTTTGCAAATCATACATTATTACGATAGATAGATAGATAGATAGATAGATAGATAGATAGATAGATAGATAGATAGATAGATAGATAGATAGATAGATAGATAGATAGATAGATAGATAGATAGATAGATAGATAGATAGATAGACAATTTATTATAAAAGCATACATCTAGCTTACACATTTACCCAAATTATCATACGCCTGTTTAACCGAAGTTAATTTGGGTGGGTTTCTCCATCCCCAATGTCCCTGACGAGAACGTTGGTCTTCTCGGCTGTGAACCGCTCCTGGCGCGCGTCTGGCAAATCCGCCGTTATAATAGGAATCCGCTTTAGAACAAGCGCGCCTGCTCTTAAAGGGAATGTGAGATGTCGCTCTGATTGGTTTATTTCACGTTACGCCCAAACCACACCTATGAATAATGAAGCTACTTCAGTCCAACCCCTTTTAGATTTGCGTCGGGTGCAAGAGGCATTTATCCCGCCGGGAAAATAGCAACAGCGCCGGAGATCCGCCCACAAAGTTACTTGTGCTTTGCGCTTGACACTTGCGTTTCAGATCGTTAAAATAGGGCCCACTGTCTTTCACTTTTGCTAAAATGACATCACTCTGCATTTCAGCTTCTCATCAGATTTTCTGTCCAATCAAATGCTCTCTAGAATCTGAAGCTCCGCCTCCTACACTATAAATAGATGCTGAAGCTGCGGCTGAAATCGGTCACATGTTCACACATTTACTATTTTCTACATGGTGAATGGCACATAGTTCACTATATAGGGGATAGGGAACGATTCAGACAGTGTAAATATGCTTTCCATTGGGGCGAATGAAGTCTGGTTTCACGTTAGTGTCACGCAAACCGCCACAGCTCCGGTCCAGAGACACGATACACAGAGTGGATCATATGATCGAGTCGGCACAGACCAGAAAACACATCAGACCCATTTGAATTCTTCACTGAACGCTGTATTATAAAGTGATATGAAGGACCTTAGGACATTAGAAATGGTTAGACAGACTCGACATTACAAACCGCTCTGACGAGTAGAAGAGGTAACACCGGTGCCATGCACCAACATAAATTACATACATTTCATACACATCCTCAGCATGATTATGATCATTGTTTTGCTTTGGTAACAGTTTCATATTAAATCTAAAAGGGGAATCACAGTGGCTGTCATAAGCTGTCAAATGCGGCTTTACGAAGCTCAACAGCTCTGGCCGAGCTGTGATATAAATAAAACGCTATTGGCTATTTTAAAAAAGGGGAGGAGATGTTTGATATGTCCTGCCCTGTCTCCTGTTTCAGTGGAAATTACTCCAACACATTGAATAACGCTGCGCTTTGCAAGGCTCTTCAGTGGGACTTTAACATTCATGAAAACAAAAACTTCTTTATAGTGGAAAAAGGTCCTTTTGTTCCACATGTTCTTCACACAAAGAAAAAAAATGGTTCTTTTAAGAACTGTCCACTGAGATGAATGACAAAAATGGTTGTTTTGTGGCATAAGGGGCTTTCGTACCGGGTAGTTATAGGAACTCAGTTATAGGAACTACTCACCAGGACGGTCCCCCGGGAACTAAATGTTCCCCTAAGGGTAATTTCCCTGGTTGCATTCGCACCGGCGGTAGGAACTCTGAAGTGCCGTAAGCCGGCCGACAGAAACGTAATTTAAGCACGGCATTCAACAACATCAACAACTCCGTAGCGTAAAGCTTGAGAAGTGCCTGGACTTCAGCGTCACTCCATCTATCGCTGTTCCTGGAGTTAGTTTGTGGAGTAAATATATGTAAACTGTATATTTGTTTACACAGCTTTTTAAAAATGGCGGGTGCCGGTGTTTCGTATGGCATGCGTTCGGCCAATCAACATACACTTGCATCACTGGTAGTTCCTGTTGTGCTGAGTTACACCCTACTCTAAAGTAAGAGCTAATTTAGTGTTACCCAAAAGGCGTTCCTACAACCAAAATCGTTCCCAGTTCCTGCGGTGCGAACACACCAAAAAGTGGGTACTTGCGCCAATATTTACAGGAACTATGAAACCATTCCTCTGGTGTGAAAGCCCCTATAAATGTGAAAACACCCTTTTGGAACCTTTATTTTTAAGAGAGTTTCCATGGATGTTAAAGGTTCTTCAGGAAACCATAGATTCCAATAAAGAACCTTAATTTTTTTAGCGTGTGAGCCAAAAATACTGAACCACATTTTTCAATTATCAAATTTGGGTGCATAAGTCATATATAGGCATCAAATACATGACATAAAAACTGGTCACATCAACAACATCAAAACATGTACTCATTCATTTGATTTTGATTAGCAAAACTAAAAAAGTATTCGTGTTGACTATCCGTGTCTGTAACAATTCACCTTATCGCCTTAAACGCAAGATGAAGGAAATAAGACTTTGCTTACAGACATATGTTTGGGCAGCATAACGTATGCTTCCTATCAACTCAGGAGAAATAGACAAATCACTGAACTTATAGAGGAAGACAAATCCATACGCAGCATCCTGTGCATCTGCCGCCATCTGCATTCTCATACACACTGTGTGTCTTTCTCCATAACCTCACACAGCTGTGGGGAAATGTGTGAATGAAGTCATTTAACTACAATAGCTGGAAAAACCTTTTGTTTGAACCCCTTTTGGCCTGATCAACGTCATCTCGTTTGTATTAGTTGGTATTTGAATGAAAAAGCGTTTGAATAGACTGAAACTGAACCTATTGGGGAAAAATTTAAGTATGCACTTACTAAACTTTAAAAACATACAAATGTTTGCAAAAAAATGAATCTGTACGCAATACCCAGTAAAGCATTTCGCAGAAATTCAAACTACTGTACGAGTTGAAACCAGTGGATTACTCTTCAAAGATCTGTTCCCGGATGGCCTTTTTGTCCAGTTTCAATGAACAATCTAATCATAAGGCTCTTAGGCCCGGGCAGGGAAAGCTTCTCAAAGTACTTATCAACGAAAGAATAAAAACACTCTTTTAATTATGAAAAGTGAAAACCACAGCATCTTTGTGGAGAGTTTGGAGTGGCTAATGCATTCCACGATCACCAGATAATCTTTAACCTCGCTCTTTAAGACGCTCTGTGTAATTTCATGATTGGGGGTCCAGATCGGGAGCCGCTTTTCAAGAGCCTTGCACAGTGTGATAAAGAGCAGTTCGGGCCAAAAATCACTTTCTTTATGAGCGGACAGAAGGCACAACAAAGGCCTAATATCTGTTCATCTTCTTAAACTTTTTGACTTTTGCTTTGCATTGTGTTCAATCCCTTAACACACAAACATCAACCATCCATTTAGCTAAAACTTCAAATCCAGCATGAGAAGTGCTCAAGGTCGGATCTGAGGGAATGCGGTGTTGTGGAAAGAAAAATCTAAGTATTAAAGCTTTCCATAATGAAAATGTTATGAAAAGTGAATTGGAAATGAAAAAATAGGACAAAAGTAAAACAAAAGCAACCTTTAAAAGTAAAAAAGAAAATCAGCTGAAAAAAAAAACCCCTTCATTTTCTTCCCAACAACAACATGTTTAAAAAGGAGAGTGAATGAAATAAAACTTTAATCTTCTTACTCTAGTGCTTGAAACTGAACCCTGGCCTTGCGTCTTTATAAGTTATTATAAAAAGTCCCTAATGATAGTTATAATGCGGTAATATTTCTCATGCAAATAACTTGTTTATTTGTTTTTGCTCAACTGAAATTCCGGTAAAGTAATGAGAAGTGAGCGGGGGGTGTTTGATATGTATGCTTGCTTTGGTTTAAAAGTTTAAGAGGGGATGTTCTGTCATGACGCCGACACAGATCAAAAAATTAATTTGATATATATTTCGGTAAGACGATTACCCACTGGGAATAAAGTCGCAGGCATCTGCCGAACTGCGTGGCTCATTAGGTAAGTTGGTGCACTTCTCTAATTGAGGGTTAAGTTCAAAACACGGCATCCTCTGTGAATGTAACTCTCGTTTTCAAGTTATAATGACCAGAATGAAGAACTATGTTACAGAAAAAAAGAATCAAAGCCTGATAGAAACATTATAATAGGTTAATAATATGTAAGGGCATATCATCTTTGCTCTGAAAACAATTAGTTAGTTTAGTTTATGATGCAATGCATCATGAAATTTAAATTTGAGTCAAATAATTCATTCAGTCAAATAGTGTTGCTATAATCCATAATTACTTTCAAAAATATGCTGAAGAATCAAATGTAATTTTACACCATACACTGTAAAAAAAAAAAGATTTCTCTAAGCTATACATAAAACAAAGATTTTTGGAGAGTTTTACAAGAAAATACTATTTCAGTCTTTGAGTTTGTACTTAAAAATTTCATGTTTAATTCAAAGTGTTACTTGCCATTTCTTTGTAATTAATTGTGAATTTATTGAGTGAAAATTGTTTGTACACCATTTTTTTTCAGTGATCAATACAGTGTTTTACAGTCAAAAATTGCATTTTGAATAAAAACAACATGCAATGTGTTGTTGTCATTATAGTCATTTTAATCAGCTAGTAAATTCTTTAATAAATACATATTTTCATTGTAAACATTTTCACATCTCTTAATTTTTAAATAACTATAATTATTTTGGTTTGCATGAAATATTTTGTACTGTCATGTCAATACTACCTTCATATTTATACAATAGTATACATGGTATATGTACAGTACACATATGTTTGAATGAATGAAAGGACAATAGCATTGTGTTTATATAATTTTAAACGTAAAGCAATTTTTTTGCTTGTACAACTTTAGAGTTTACAAAAATATTTACAAATCCTGATGCCGGAACTTTATCTTTTTTTGATGACAATTTAACACAGGAGAGAATGAAACTGTTATAATGTCAAGCTATTGACCACATTTTTTAAAATGCATTTCATGGCAATAAATACTTTATGGTTCACAAGCAAATTTTATAGAATTTTTAACATCATTGGAATGGTACGAAACTTAATGCGTTGGTAAAGATTTTGACACTTGCAATGTGCACACAAACACACACACACACACAGAGAGAGAGAGAGAGAGAGAGAGAGAGAGAGAGAGAGAGAGAGAGAGAGAGAGAGAGAGAGAGAGAGAGAGACAGACAGACAGACAGACAGACACACTGACAGACACACACACACACAGACAGACAGACTGACACACACACGCACACACACACACACACACACACACACACACACACACAATGACCGCACTGGAAATGATTAGGAAACGAATTTCATGTAGTGGAAATAGAGACATCAAACACATCTTGTTCAGATTTATGACTTTGATTTTATTGCTGAAAATTACTGTAAAACATGTTTTGGAAATGTTATATATTTCATATAAAATTTAAAATAGTATTTCTGTGCATTTCTCACAATAATAAACTTAAAATTTCTATCATTTCACGTTCACTTTTTTTAAAAACCTTTTTCACATCAGCAATAATCTGCCAAGTGTCTTCTTTAAAAAGAGATCAAACTTATCAACAAGATTTATGACGATTTAAATTGGAAATGTCATTTTCAGGTCAATGTTCAAAAAAGTGAATAACAGGTAATAAATGGATTATAACTATTCCATAAATATAATTTAGTACCATAAAATTCCCTAAAAATACAAAATATTAAATAAAAACATTACTGAACTAAAATATAGTCATTTCATCGAAATAAAATTAGAAAAATCTGTCATTTTTTGCCCACCACGTGAGCAGCACCAAAGGGTTAATTAACCTCACTTATTATAAATACAACACAATCAATGAATTCAATATAATATAAAGTTCTATGAGGAATTTATAATGATATGTACATTTCTAAGGTTGTACACATATAAAGAGAAGCTGTGCTGAAACTGATACAGTACATCTATGTCTATTTATTTTAATCTTTTTTTTTTTTCTTTTCTTTTTTTTTTTTGGTTAAATCTCATGATCACTGTAGATAATGATATGAAAATAGAGAATTTAGAAGTTTAAAATTGAGTTTAAAAGCTTATTTGGTCAGCTTTTTAATCTTAACAAGCAATATAAATAATAGAAAAATAAATCCATCTCGACTAGGTAAAAAAACAAAAAAAAACCAGAAGTACCCAGGCCATGATTTGGTTATGAATATTGAAAGCCGTCAGAACTGTGGGCCTGTATGAGTGTGTTCAGAGAGCTGGAGCTCCAGCAGTGGCCCTGTGAATAGACCACCGTACAATTAATACAGGGTCCCATCTGTCCCGACCTGCGTCTCAATTTGATTGTAGCCCGCTCTCCATTGTGCCTTTTTATCTCTAAGTGTTTCTACTGCTCTCTGCCGCTGTATCTCGGCATTCTTTGAATATCGAGGAGAGGTGGCATGCATTGATGCGTGTGTGTCGGTCAGGCTCGACTCTTAGAGGCCTGGAGTACTACTATAGCTCTTTGATTTCAGAGGGAGTGTTTGAGAGACTCTAGGGGGGTGGAGAGCACGGGCCTGAGCGTGGCGATGGACGTCGAGTGAGAGCGAGTCTGAAACACGAGTGTGGGCGCTCTGCTACCAAGTGCATTAGCATAACAATGGCTTTCATCTCGCAGGACACACACACACACACACAGCCAGTAACCCTGCTGTAGGGTGTTTACCTCTGACCACGACATGCATTAAAGTACCCTCTGCCTGTATCTGCATATGAAGATCAAATAAAAATACATCCCCATCATGACTACAAAACAGCATGTAACATTGGAAACGCTCTGATCAGCGATCATAATCAAGGTTATTAATGCTCAACCGAGGGTATCATTCAAGATTTGTATTTGCCTGCACTCAAAAGAAAAGAAGATTTTTGCTGCTTGTTCAATTTAGTTAATTAAATGAGTTACCGCAACATAATTCTTTAACATTTTGTGACAATTACGTTTCAATTTCAATTTGTAAAATGGTTATTTGCTTAATGCGTTTGATTAGGTCTGGGCAATATGGAATATTTACTTTATTGGTGAAAATTAAGCACACTTCAAATTTGTTTTAATGCAATTTTTTTGTTTGGTTGAAGAATGAGAGTAAATTCAAGATCCTTTCTCGTCTTGTGATTCGCAAGAATGACAGAGATGTGTCTCTGATTTAAACTTCAGCTTTTGAGTCAATCAGTTTCATTCATTTCCATGAATTTGTTCAAACTGTTCATTTCAAAACTGATTCTTCGCAGTTTTCATGTATAAAAAATATTAAAATGTTGTAGAGATTGCTGTTTAGTATTGTAGTATTAGTGCATGCACTGTAAATGTACATTCTAAAATATAGAGACATTTTTAGTTAAATTTTAGTTCTTATCAAATATTTTGAATTTTTTTTGGTAACAATACCTGTTTTGTTGAAATGTTCCTCTGCAAAAAAAAAAAAGTAAAATATTTCAGAACATAGAAATATATATATTGTCAAAGACTATATATTACCCAGCTATAAGTTGGATCACATTTGCCATTTCTCTATTGGATTACATCCACTTTGTTAACCAGAAGAAGAAAAATATATATAATATAAATATCCAGTGTTTAAAAAAAGAAGTGTAATGGTGTTATGAAATAATGTAATGTAGTATTATTTTAATACTTTGTTACAATGGATGAATGACTTGTTTTATGGTATTGCAGAAAATCAAATCCAGCTGAATCCTTTTTCTTTTTATTGCATAGGCTTGACGAAATGAAAATTGCTTATTTTTTTCTTCCTTTAATTGCATAGATTTTTTGTCCCCCTCAGTTTGATTACATCTATTGAACACTTTTATTTTTTGAGCATGCACTAAAGGATTGCACTAAAATAAGGCTGTTCAAATAATACGTAAAATATTCAAATGCAATGCATTTAGTCAATGGTCCTGACCACATCTGTTTCGGGCGCTTTCATATTCAAGTTGTGATGACGTGAAAATGAAAGTTGCTGGTGAAAGGTGCATGGCTTACAAGGCAAATGGCATTTTTGATTGTGCCATCTGCTTTGTGTCTGGCTACATCAATGAATATGCGCTTACTGTTTTTGCATATGTAAAGTTGGGCTGCTCTTTCCCATGTATTCAATCCCCTAAAAAAAGGGGGGGGGTCTTTTTTCCCTTGACAAGCCAGAGACATTGTACAATGAGGCACGTGAAAACATGTCCCTAGTATCTGAATGTGATTCATTGGACAGCTTCTTCAAATTAAT